>JABVXU010000083.1:0-168994 GCA_013365365.1 Cruorifilaria tuberocauda
ATAATAATAATAATATGATAATAATTAAAAATTATTAATAGTAATGGTAATAATAATTAATTAATTAATAATAATAATGATATGATAATGATTAATAACAATTGATAGTAATGACAATAACAACAATAATAATTAATAATATTAACAATAATAAAAATAATAACAATAAGCAATAAACAATAATAATAATAATGATAACGATAATAATAATAAACACTAATAATGATAATGATAATTGTAATAATAACAGGCATTAATAATATCTATCTCAATTTCATTCTTCAATGCTATCATTTTCATTTAATACTACATTTGTTGTTGTAAATGTAGCAAAATTTTTCGAAAATGGAAATTTTTGTTGCTTAAAAAATGAGAAAACAATGTACTTATCTTTAAATTAATTAATTAATTAATTACTGAATTAAATTTATATATTGTAATTATATTTGTTGCTTCTTAAGAAAAAAAAAATTTTTTAAATTTATGAAGAAATTGAAGAGAGAGGGAAAGAATGAATTCGACTAAATGAATTATTGTTATTGAAAATGAAGAAGAAAAATGAACCTGAAGATTAATTTACCAAAAGTGGCAAATCGTACAGTACTAACATCAGCTGAATATGTTACTGTCATTTTTTAGATATTATCGTATCCGAAATTGAAATTAATACCGTAGAAAATGATACAGTGGCTCGATATCTTTTTTTCTGGATATTCGTTTTTAAACCTTAAATGTAATATATAATTATTGTTCTCAAATTAAAATAGATTACTTATCTTTATTCCTCAAATCATTGCTAGAACAATCCGATTTTGCATTGCAAATTTATTTCTTCAATCATTCAAAATTGATTGAAGTCAAATTTTATATAAATTCAAATCAACTCAAAGCTCATCAATTGATTATTATCGATTTTATCTGCTTGAGAAAATTACTCACTACATTATCATAAATTTGAAATTTAAATAATCTAACCTGAACAAATGAAAACTACAATTTCTTCGACTGCAAATTCATATTTTTCTTTACAATATTTTCTCTTATTTATTCGTAAGATAATTCTGAGAGCTTTGAGATGACGATTTAAATTTATTTAAAATCAAATAATTGATAAAATATGATATGATAGGAGTAAGATAATATATCTTTTACTTTAACAGCATGAATAGAAACTTATTTTGCTAATTATTCGTTCTTCTATCAAACAATTGTAATGTCTGCGAGAAAAAAAAACATCTGTTAAATTAACTTTAAATATAATTTAAATTACTATAAAATGATCAAGTGAAAATTTACAATCCATTTAATTTTATTCCTGTTCGATTAATTCTTAATTTCAATCTTAAAAAAAGCCAAACAACTATAGATAGTTGAATAGTAGCACTCAATAAACAATAATATATCTTTTAATCACTGAATAACTAAAAGATAATCGATTCATAGCATTTAACATTTACAATAACTGAAATGTTGCATGGAATAGAAATTGCTAAACATATGAAAATATTTGTTTATTCGTTGAAAAAAAAAGAAAAGAAAAGGAAAATATAATGGAAAAAGTGGAAAAGCAATTAAAGCACATTACGCTACAATGCTTATTTGTTGAAGATCGTAAACGAAGATGTGATACGTGTACGTATCAAAATGCTTACCTATCAATTTCGCATGCTATCGAAACGGTTTTTATCAGATTTAAAGGGGAAAAAAAAAAGTAAAAGTAAGAAGGAAAGAATATATTAAACAATTAAATCTATTCATTAAGCTATTATTTTTATTTACACTTCAATATACTTGGAAATTAAGAAATTAAAATTTACAAATAAAATTAAAAAATAAAAAATCTATTCTTACACTATAGATTATCATTATATAATTTAAAATTAATCATATAAATTTTATTCGTATTTTTATTTTACTTTATTCTTATTTTTAATTTAATATTTACTTAACAAAGTAGAAACGATAGCAAATATATAAAAAATTTTTCCCACTTCCATTTCAAAACAAAAAAAAAGAGGGGGAAATTATAAATTTAAAATTAACATATGCAAATTTTATCATCATTTTCATATTTTCGTCACTTTCTGTTATCACGTGTCTACAAATGATAATAAATGATAACTGATCAAAATAATCAAATTCTACAAATGATAATAAGTGATAACTAATCATAATAATGATAATAAATGATAACTAATCAAAATAATCAAACTTAACAATTTTAGTCATTACAGGAAGATAATTGAAAAAAAAAATGATCTGAAATTGATCAATGATAAATACTATAAATTACTAAAATTATCTATTTAAACAGTGGAAAGATACGAGAAGGAAATCATTTTCGACCAATGAAAATCGATAAATGTGATGTTTTCATTTGCATATTAATTAATTCATTGTATAATACTGTTTCTCATCGCTATTTTATACAAATAATTGATTTTGTTTTTTATTTTTCTTTAATTGTAATCATGAATTTATAGCTAATAATAAATTTCAGTTGATCATTTCAGATTTTTATTTCAGTGAAACATTTCGAATGAAATTACTCCATTAATTCGCTCATTTTCTTCCACACTGGGATTCACCGGTGAGCGGGGGTGAAGAGAATGAAGAGAAAGAGAGAAAATTTTTGATCTATCAAAGTCAATAACATATATTAATTGATTATCAAACACCCACCATATCCCATGTGGTCTAGTGGCTAGGATTCGTGGCTTTCACCCACGCGGCCCGGGTTCGATTCCCGGCATGGGAATGCTCTTTTCGTGGTTTTGAATTAGAATTTAAAAATTGCTAGTTTGCCTG
Organism: Cruorifilaria tuberocauda; assembly: GCA_013365365.1. Taxonomy (NCBI): domain Eukaryota; kingdom Metazoa; phylum Nematoda; class Chromadorea; order Rhabditida; family Onchocercidae; genus Cruorifilaria; species Cruorifilaria tuberocauda. The sequence goes on from JABVXU010000083.1 coordinate 2,809, forward strand.
AAAGTATGTCAAGCTTCAATTGAGGAGCAGTTTTTAGCCAGTGCTTTCTCATCATTACTCGGTTAATGAGTGATTAATGTATTTTGAATTATTGTTTCAATGTTTAATCGATAATTGGAAAATTGATTGATTGAAAAATTCAGTTTAATCGATACGATTCTTTTCTAATAATTGAATTGATCTGAAATCTATGGAAAGATCAAATTTCTATCAAAATTGAAATAACTGAAATATGAAGTGATAAGAAATTTTATTCATTAAAGGTTATTAAAAGTATTGATAGAATTTTTCTTTAAAATTGACTTTTATTTTTTTTGAAACTTTAAACTAAAACTGTAAGTTATTTGTGGAAGTATCAAAATTGATAAAAAAATATAACATGCTACTTTAATTAGTAGAAAATAATAATAAAAATTTTAATATAAGCAAGCTTTTAATAAAGATAAGAAATACCTTACTTATCTTAATTACTTATTCGCAAATAATTTCCAAAAAAAAAACTCATTATTCAGAATATATTGTTACTAGCTTCTGGATGATTCGATCCCGCTATATCTTTTTGACTCCCATTTTCTAAATTTTTAGGAGTAATGTAACTCCTAGCTTATCCGGAATATGGTCGGAACACCATCAAGACGTCATTTCAAATCACTTTTTGCTAATTGTACCCTTTCGCCTGGCTTATCTGCAGCTCTAAAAATTTCCGGAATTTTCCGTCATTACGATGCCTTACGTCGACAGTTCACGTGCACGTTGAAGGATGATGAAGCGCTGTACGATACGTTGCAAATGGAAATGAATGAAATTTATAGCAATGAGATTGAATGTAATGTCGCGTTAAGGGTTAATTTGAAATTTCATTTCTTCAAAATTTTCATTTGATTGTTTCTTTTTTTGAAATGTAATTTTTAAAATTGAAAAAAATTATATCTAAAATCTAACAAAGGTCATCCTGAAAGGTCATCTTGAATTTTTGTCATTATAGTGAGTATAGAAAATTACATGAAAAATTAATACTTATACACTTTCTAGCTAAAGCCAAAATAAAAAACAAAACAAAACATTCTAAACTATTTTCAGGAAGTAAATCAATGATCATATATCATTTAATATTATCAAAATAAAATATTACTAAATTATATAATTACAGGTAAAACAAACAGGTGTTTATGCAGCTTGCGTAAATGGTTTATGGAAACGTGTACGTGTTGATCGGATCGATTATAATAGAAATCTATGTTTAATTGAAACAATAGATGATGGGCAAATTTTAACACTCAATCGTTATGAATTGTTTACGTTAGATTCGAAATTACTTACCAATCAGTATAAACGAACGTTTGGCGTACGCTTTCTGCTACCACGTAAATGTAAGTCTGTTTTTTGTGTTTTTTTTTTCTTTGCCATAATTAATTAAAAGATATTTACAAGATTTTTATGATAATTATTATTGCAGCAAAACAAAATTCCTTAATGGCAGCAGGTTTTAATGATGGAGAAAAATTACGTAATGGACAGCTAGTGAACATTTTTGTTTTCTCCGATCATGAACCATTCTTAGCACTTCTTACTGAAGGTTGATTCATTGGAATAAGTTAAAATAAAGTTAATTTACTTAAGGACGTATAAATAAATGTTATATATATTGGTATCGTTTCATATTATTATTATATAACAATAATATATGTTAATGACAACCATAAGAAAAAAAAATTTTCAGCTTTTGTAAAGATTCAAGTAGAAAAGCTAACTGATGATCTTGATCCAGGAAGTGCACGACTTTGGTATGTGTTTACTTTATCACTAACTAACTATTCCTTCAACTTTATCATTTATAAATATCATTTGGATGTAATCAAATAATTAAATTATTTGATAGTGCGCTATTTGATAATTCTATGATAGCATTGATAATAGTATTTGATATATTTGATAATTTGATAATGATAATGAGATGCGCTATTCGATAATGCGGAATATCGTAAAAGGATTAATCAATAACGTATCCAACGTAATGAAATATCGAATGTTTATACTTTCATATGAGATATACCAGAAATGAATATACGATATGATAATTCCAATATAGTTAAGAATAAAAGAGAAAATGGGATTAAACAAAAAAGAATAAAGGAATAATTAGTAGAATATTAATTAATCAATGTTTCAGTAATTTAGTAATATATGAAATGAGCAAATGAAATATGAATAATACGTTAGAAATTTTTTTTCAATTTCATTAGTATGAAAATAAATAAAGTAATTGAACAATTAATGATATAGAATTGAATATTGAAAAATTAAAATAAACAATTTTGAAGTAAAATTTTGATAGATTAAATAAATAATTCAGGGCAGCAACACTGATCGGGGAATCTTCTCGGTGTCGCGGTGTAGCTTTTGGCTCATATACTATGGCCAATTTACCCTCTGATGTTTGGTGTGACGTAACAATTGTAGCATTTGAAAGTTTGGAAGATATGCAAGTTCGAGGACCAGGTATAGTTCTCATCCATATTTTAACATCCTAAACAAGCCTTAATAACCTACGTATCCTAAAACATTAATAACCCACGTAACTTAAAACGTGTGCTTCCGTAATGGCCTAAACAATAGCAGTATGAACAAATAATGAAACATCAGTTCCTTATGATTAGGGTTAGCTGAATGAACGATAATCACCTAACCTTTGCACTTAATGATTTACACGTATCTAATAGTAATGGTCTGCTACATGCTTGTCAAGTATCTGTTTTACTAATCCACCATTGTTAAATCATAAATAAGATCAAATCTTTAGAGCAATCAATTCGTCTTATGTATCTCGAGCAGTTTCTCGAATCAGTATACGGTAACGAGAAATTACGTGGTAGATTAACTTTTGAGACAGGTGTGCATGTCAGCGAAGGTTTAGCATGCGTTGCGTGGGATGCTAGCAATCAAGTAAGTGATTTGACTTCTTACAAAAGAGCATTGAGATAGAAAAATTTCACGTTGAACAAGGATACCTGATACTGGAAAGATACGTAATATTTCGAGGAGGAACGATTGGAATAGTAAAAGAATGGCTTCTATTGCAGCGTTGGGTGCGTGCTCGCGTGACGTGTGCTAGCGGAGATCGTTCTGTGATAGATGTCACTTCTGTCGATTACCCATCCATCACTTTGCGTAGCTTGAAATTTCGTGATGGTGAAATTTACATGCTTCGAACGGATTTGTTATTTCCTCCACTAGTATGTTATATTTTTTGATATACTTTAGTTAAAAGCTAGTTACTAGCTTTTTATGAGTGGAAAGAAGTTTTGATTAAGTTCTATAAGATGTAAGTAATGTTAGTAATAGTGGTGATATGGTGATAAGAAAACTCAAATGATAATTATCCAGTAATAGCTTCATTGCTGTATGTTTGCGAAGTGTTTGGATGAATATATCTAATACTTAATGGTAAGTCATTCGGGTCATCATTTTATCACCGGTATCATTCCCAGTGCAATAATTTTCTTACTCATTTTTTGAGCTGTTTTTATTTAGATAAGAGAATTTATTCAATATGAAAAAGTTTATCCTATCTGAAAAATAATTTTAGTGCTGTTCTATTCGAGCAATTGATACCAATGATAAGTTGGAAGTGTACACTAAATCGACAGTGGCAAAAGAAGTCCTGCAAGTTGGAACCCATGTACGTGTCTACTCTCCAGCTTCATCCACGCTCTCAATCATTGAGCTTGTAAATGGGCTAAAACTTGAAGAATACATTGAACATGCTGTGGAGGTATATTTATAATTGAATTACTTAATCATCTTTTTCGTTTGATTCATCTCATAGTGCCGGTTTTGCTTACAGAAATATCTCATTTGAAGCATATGTTTGAATTTGAATATTATCTTATCCGGTAATCAACCTAATTTGATGTTTATCTTGCAGATTTTCACAATTTATAGAATGGTTTTTAAATTCTAATTTCAAATAGTTTTCATGAGTAAATTTTGGTCAAATTTGTTTTATTCAGTCGAAGTAAACGATCTGGATTACAGGAATACTCTAACGTTTATGAGATCCTTCTTGACCACCTGCAATATCTTTTTCAGGTAGATTCTGTCCGTCAATCAAGATTTGGACAAAACTATTCGGATATTTTGGAGAGTATAGACACGGCAAGCCTTTCACATTGATTTTTTTTCCTAAATGGTTATAAGAAAGTTTTTTTAGTTAAGTCTTAAGGAAAATTTATTAGCTATAAAATTAAAATGTTTTTTAAGAGACTAGATCGTATGTACTTTACTTCCGGTAGAGATTCGCGTACTGATGTGACATCTTTTTCATCCAGCATGAGTTTCCCACGTACAGTACTTGTTCCACAGGAGCGTCAATTTGAACCTTTCAGTCATTCGTTGTCATTAGGTTAGTGTATATGACTTTAAGAGTTATCTAGCGATAAATATGTAATTTTAGAAATTTGATCACTCGTACTGAGAAACTAACTCAAGAGATCAGATTAGTTATGCCTGATATGTATCTCGACAGAAAGCACAGCGTTAGGAAGCAATAGAAGACGATTTTGATGAATCTAGTTGTTGAATAAGGAATATTTTGAAGATTTTAATTCAAAGAACTAATTAATTTTTTCGAAGCTTTGCAGGTTCACAGCGACGGATGTTACCTTTGCGTTATGGTGTCAGTTCTTTGCAACCATCGAAACGGTATTCTGCGGGTGCATTGAACAGCTTAACTGTAAATCATTTAACATCAGTTCCACCTTCGCCAATAATTGCTTCATCATTATCGTCATCATCATCATCATTATCATCATCACTGTCGCATTTCAAGACACCCAAATTATTGCCACGATCAACGGCTGATTTACCTGGAACACCTCTCAAAGAAAAGTCCTTCCGGATATCATTTCCAATGTATAAAAAGCAACGAAAACCATCAGTTTCTTCGTCTTCTTCTACGGTACTATTTGTTGTCTAGCATAATTCAAATCTAATATTCAAGTTTCAGTTCAGAAAGTTATTTACAAATTTGTTTCGAAAAAAATTGCAATTTATATTTTATAGATATTCAGATTTAATGCATATGTCGTTCACTTCAATCTTTTATTATTCTGATGTTTTCAGAATTTCGAAAATGATTATTTAAATAAATCACTCACTTCGTGTGAATCAGATAACGAAAGTGAGGCTTTTGGCAAGTCAGTCAGACAAAAGCAATCAAAAGTGAGTTCTTGACTTGGCAAAATATCTATAAAATTCAACTGTTGTCTAATGTATGTCCTTGTATTGGCAGTTGTTGAGCATTCTATTTATTTTTTCTATTTTTGTCTTAAATTTTGGTATGATATCAACAGTCTCCATTTTAATTCAAGTCCAATAAACCTTCAGTTTCATTTCATTTAAATTCGTTAATGTTATTTTTAACCTTATTTTTATGAATTCTTCAGCTTATTTCTTGTTTCTAAATTTCATTTTTTAATTTTGCAGGGGCCGTCAGTCGTTATGGTTCGGCCATCTCCTCCACTCTACAATTCCGACTCGTATTCTGAAAATTCTGATCTGCGTGAGGTATGTCTTCTTTTTTTCTTCATTAAAGTGAGCGCTGAAATCTTTTTTCGAGATTTTTCATTTGATCTTTTTTTCGCAGAAATCAGTGCAAGTGGAAGTTCTGAATATAAACTGTGCAACGGAAATATTTTTAAGTACTACAGAAACCAAAATGCAGTATAAGGCGCTCAGAAAGAAGCTTTCATATATAGATGAAGTTAGTTATCTTTGTTGTAGCAGTTGGCTTCCATTTAACGAAGAAGTATTTCATATCTGAATTAGAAGTGGTATTTTTTTTTATAAGTGATATTTCTAATATATTTTCTTATAGTTTTATCGTATTGTTACATTTTAGTCTGTGTAATAATCATATGTAATATTCATATTGAAGAAAATTTACAGTATTCCATTGTAACCGATTAAAGGAGCCATAAATGTTTAGACCGATCTGTTATCAATATCAGGATCGTGGTGTTCTCAAAATGAACATTATTTGATTTGGTTTGATGATTGTTGGAATCGAGTGAAAGTTTTGACGCGTGAAGATGATGACTGGAAAGTATTATGTGTAGATACTGGCGAAGAGAAATTTGTCAAATATAATTCGCGGTTTTATCGTCTGCCTAACCAGGTTAATCCTTTGTTAGTTTTTTAATATAACAAGATGTTTTTTTTTGGATTGGCTTATGATTTTCCCATTTTTTCTTGGGAGAATAGAACAGCAATTCCTGCGCTGAAGCTGAACAGTGAAGTTTTATTAGTATAAAATCATGAGATAGTCTGATGCACTAACTTCTCTTTTTTATCGTGCAATATAAACACCACTACTGCGATTATTTTGCTAGTCTCCGGTTGATCATTAATTGAAGTTTTGAGAACTTTTTCATCATCTATGTCATTTAATACATTTTTTTTCACTTTCCCACCGTAACTTCTTGCAGTTATCAATCAAGGAATGGCCTCCGACATGTTTGGGACCACTTCGTCTCTCTGGTCCAATGGATGCACGATGGTTGGGTATTGGAGCGCGTGTTTTTTTGCGCAGTATATGCGAGAAAGCACTACAATTAACGGCACTGTTCGGCAAAGGTGAAAGCGATCGAAGCATAGTGTTGTACGATGAGAAGGGACGTTGCCTGAATGATCATTTCATAAAATTTATTGAGAAGCAAACGTTGATCAAGTAGAAATCTGAAGTGTAATTAGATTTTGTGAAATTAGAAGGTTTTCTATTTCGAAGCTTCGATTGAATGTTTACATGCTATTAGGAAGGATGATTTCGAATAACAATCAAACTAAAGAAATGATTCTAATTTTTGTGAAATTATTCTCTAAATATATCGAAATATTATATATATATATATATGTTTATATAACATGTTTGGCGAAATATATGCAGCTTTATATGTGAATATTTAAAATTTGGATTAGAAATTGAATAGCATTCTTTTTCAGTAGCATAATGTCTTTCTATCATTTCTTCGTTTTTAAAACGAGCAATCCCAAATATCGATATTCAACTCTTTGTACTTTATGTTTGGAAATGACCTTACATGCACCTCTATAATGAGTATGAAATTTTCTGTACCACAAATAAAAAATTAAGAATGTTTAGTTTGCTACTTTTTTAAAAAAAATGGTAAAAGCACAGTATATTTTTTGTAACAAGTTGAAATTAAGAATACGAAATATGCAAGGAGAATGTTTAGTTCGATTAATGTGATTCCAATGATTAGAATTATTTGATAGAAATTAAGTTGAATGCAAAATATAACATCAATCCACTGAGAATTCAATCGTCTCCGAGGAAAGTAAGAACATTATATCTCTTCAGTCGTTGTGATTATAGATGCGATTGCCACTGGAATTATCCAGGTTGTTACCATCGGTACTGAGTTTCCATTTATGCATAAGAGGGAAGGCCTCGTCCAACTGGCCACTTAGACGACCAAGATTCTATCGGAGACGATTATATGATGCTGCATTAGCGCCCATGGTGCCTAAAGTTCAAAGCGTGTGCCCTTCGTACAAGAAAGTTATCGATTCCTCTGAGGTATGTTTAGGGTTGTATGTTTATCCTCAACTTACTAGATTAATTGTTGTTTTTATTATAGTCGATACCGAGATTTGTTGTTCAACTTCTGAATTTTAACGTTATACGCTTTAATTTTCTGACTTATAAAATCTTAGACCGGAACTTATGCTATTGTGAATTGGTATTGTATTATTTTTCTAGTACTCAACATTTGAAATGGCATTAGTGCAGCATATTCGAGAAAAAATCAAAGAAGAGGGCTATCAAGTTATGGGTATTTGTCATAGACTCGCTGTAAAACGGCGAACAGCATGGTTAACTGGAAATCAGTAAGTTCCGAATTTTTGCTTCGATTCATAGTTTTTGATGATTTGTAGGGGGAACTACATCGCTGAGTATTTTTGTTTGCTGTGATCTTTTTTGAGTGAGTTGCTCATTTTTCAGATTACGGTTAAAAGGTGTTGAATTTCGGGATTATGGTAATCGAATTATGAAGAAAGTATTCGAAGGTACTCCGCTTCAGTCACTCAGTGACATAATGTTTGTAGCCACAAATGCTCAACTTTTTGGTAAAGATATCAATGCGATTCAAGTGATTTTAACCGAATGTAAAAAGATTGACTGGCTGACACCAATAGGTGATTTTTTTTAATTCATATTTCCTTGAATATTGTAAAAATGCCTTTCTAGTAGATAAGTCAAGTTGACGTTATAAATTCCTTTCAAAGCACTTTTCTATAATATTGCAGTGTGTTTGTTCTTCCGCAGAGTGAACGTCCTGAAATCATTTCGCTTAGCTTAGATTTTTACGTTGGTTTCACTTGGAACATATCTTTTGAAGGTTCAAATATTTATGTGAATAAACCAACTTACAGCTATTATTTATGGATCTCGAATATTATCAATATCTGAAGTGAAAGAATTGTGCATATTCCCATCATTAGAAGATCATCGTAATCAAACAGTACAGCTCCTATCGGTATCACCGAACGAACTCATTTCGACACTTAACTACCATATTATGGATATGGTTAGAATCCTAGATTATATAAAGAATCAGAAGGGAACCACCACTGTAACATGAAAAAGAATGTTTTAGTAATGGTAGTTGAGTGTGGTGGTTTTTCTGTCTTATATACAAATTTTGTTATCATTCTAACTCAAATAAGGCGTCACGATAACCCATCATATTAACTTTTTGATAAAAACTCAAACCTCAGATGCATTGTGAAATGAAAAAGAACTTCCAGTGAAATGTAATTTTACGAAAAAAATTTTATTCTACATCAAATAAAAGCACAAATTCGTTCATAATAGTATGGGTTCCCTGCACTCAGAAACTTCAATTCTTTTTTTGCTCGTTCTGTGCGGCCTGAAACTACATCAAAGTGTCAAGTAAAAGATGAGTGGAAAACAAATTAATTACTCCTGAAAGGATAGAGTATGAACTGAGGTACTTCAATATTTATAGTTTTATCTTTTGAAACTTCGTCAATTATGTTTGCTGATAATTTTTTACCTGATTCCGAAGCAATCCATTTCTTTTCAAGGTAATAGTCGTAGAGAGTATCCATCTCTTCGACCGAATACAATGAAGTTTCAATGGGTACGAAAGGCTCTATTTTTTCTATATTCTGTAATAATGATCAAAATATAAAAATCTGCTAGAAATAAAGGGAAAACAGAATTCCTACCGCATCTATGCAAACTGACCTCGCCGAAAAGTTCCAGTGGTGTTTCTAGTGGTACTGTTAGGTGATCACGTGCGTCACTGATTTCGCTTTTATCGGCAACCAACAAGCACGCACCATTAGTCTCAAAAATAAACGGTGTCATGTCAAAACTGCAGAATTAAGTAAAGGCATCTCACATACGTCTCAAGTCTTTTCCGTTAAGTAAACAACGTACCCAGTCATTTCGTAGTAACTTTCGGAGATGGTGGATCAAGGTGAAGTATTTCGGATCCACCAATTTATGGTTTCTATCCTTCATTGTTGTTTTGCCATAAAGAGAATTTGCATAATCGATTGTTACAAGCAATGGAAATCTGCCAGTACTGGAATGATACGTTAACTCTCTAAGCAAACCGCCAACACAGTCTGATGATAAAGAGGGAGCAGAAAGACCCTGAAATAAAGCATGCTTCCAGTAGTGAATTTCACTCCCTAATATAAAAATGAATTGCAGAGTAGTAATATAACTAGGGTTGGAATTATATAAAAATGGATTTAAATTAAGACTTACAATATCAACTATATTTGTAATTGGTTCTCCTTCTTTCGTTTCCTCAACTTTGGACCATTTGTAATGTTTCTGAGCTTTACATTCCTGTAATTTCATTAAAATTTGGTGATTACTTGTTTAGATAATATAGTTATTTTGGGTCCATTCCTCAAATTTTGTAAAATATGAGCAACTGATAAAAAAAACCTTGAGTTTTCCCCAGTTAGGTGTATTCATTAGTTTGAATGTTTCTAATATTTGGTTTCCAAGTGCGGGAAAATCGATGCGGCCTTCATGATAAGTTGACGGTTTCGCCTCACCAAAATTCCTCATAATTGTCATCACTGCAAATTATATGATAAAGTGATCTCTTATTATTTTCAGGAAATTTTAAAGAAATCCCATTTAAAACATGAAAACAATGTGATGTTGTTTGTTTTTCCACCATTTCCGCAAAACTTAGAAAATACGAAGGGATCTAGAAAGGTTTTGTGTTGCGGTAAATGAAAAGAAAATACATTCCATACATATAAATTAGTTCAAAAGGAATTATTCTTTTAAATATAATAAATTTTTACAGCAATTATATAGAAAAGATCGATATCGATCCATTTTATTAAATTCGATTTCTACAATAGGAACAGAAAGAATACTCCGGAATACGCAGTTCAGATGTTTATGTAAATTACACCGGAGAAACTTAGACTTAGTGCTTCAAATGTATCGAACAATATGAAAATATTTATCGCTTTAATAAATATTGTTTTGAATTAAATTCAGATCCTAAATCACCTGGAACAGAAAATAAACAACAATAAAAGTTAGAAATATATATAGCTGACACTCACCATTTGGTATCGTAAATATTATCCATCCCTGCTTCCATACATGATAAATTGTTTGAAAAACAGTTATCGATTTACCAGTGCCCCATCGACCCCACAGTACCAAACGTAAATTTGGAACGTTCACATTTACTAACTAAAAAGTGACAAAACATACTGTTACGACAAAAATACTTGTATGATTTACAATTCTGCCTCATTTTACATCATTATACAAAAATCCAAAAATGTATTATTTGGGTTTTATTGATTTAACATCTTGACAATAATATCTCAACATCACGCTACCTTTTGCAGATATCCTAAAAAACTTTGATGAATGAAAACTCCTAGAAGAAAAAAGATATAGTTTTAGATCAGAATTTCAAGAATTTCCCATGAGTAATAAACAAGTAAATTGTAAAAATTTTCGAAGTTTCTGTTTTTTGAAAAATAAAAGGAAAATAAATTTTTTTCAAAAATTCATTTGTGTTGAATAAATATTAAAATGATATTGACAAAATGTGAAACGAGAAAATAAACCTTTAAACAAGTAGTTACTTCAAGTGTTGGTCGCCTATACAACCAAACACATTCATTCAATGTTTCTACTTGTTTCCGGAATTTCGGAGGCAACATATACCGATAATACAATGTATTAATGTCTTCATTGCTCACCTGATACAGGCGACCTAAGTCTCCAACATTTAAAGCAGTCTAAAGTATATATTTTATTAAAAACATTTCAGTTCATAATGAATTGCTTTGTTCTTACAATATTCGGAGAAAAACAACTTAAAAATTAATTTTTAACGAATTTGTCAAGACGTGAAACCATCAAATAATCTCAAAACCGAGAAAAATGATTCTGATTTATTTAATACTAGTGCATAAAAAAGAAATTTCATGCTAGAATTTTCATCCAAAAATAATTTTTTTCATAAATACATTGTAAATTCAAAACCGTTTTTTGCAAGTACGACATACCGGATCATTTGTATTTGTTATTCGATAAAATCTATTGCACAAGCATACTGGATGAATAGGTTTTACTGAAATGAATCAAAATGACGGCATCTTAAATCATCCAAGGGAAATCCATCTGAATTACTTTTCAATGATTACTTCCAACAATAAATAATTCAACTCACAAATTATGAAGCACTGCCCCATAGTGGCATTTCGGATCAAGTTCCGAAGCAAAACCGGGATCATTTCAATTCGATTCCCAGAACAATGACAATTTATAATCCAAATAACGAGCACAGAAGTTGCCACATTTTGGTAACTGTAAATATCAACCTCTACTTAAATAAAACTTACAGTATAAATTGAAAACATCAGAGTAAGAAATCAATCACAAAAAAATCATTTAACTAGTGAAAAAATTGACCTTAAACCATGAGAAAAAATATAAAATGTATACGATACAATCCCATCAGCTAGCTATGGAAGAAATAAATCTATCTTCATTCTGTATCTGTAAATTAGAAAATGCTGTTTTATAAATAACAACTCCATTGTTGCTTCAATGAACAGAAGAAACCTCAATTATATAACGATGGATATGCTAAGAAATAAACAAAACACATATACTTTTTTATTGCATAAATCGCACACACCAATAGTTCTTAACATTGAAAATTGTAAAAACCTAAGGTTTATCGCACTCGCATTGCAATAATAATATATGTTAACAAAATCATTTAATCATTCAATATTGCAGAATTTTTGATTAAGCGAGCTTAGAGTACAATTTTAATTTAAGCAAAGCTTAAAGTACGATAGTAATCACTAATAAATCGAAAAGAGATTGGAGGCATCCATCAATATTTAATAAAAAACGGGATCAAACATACATCGTGGCACAGCGGTCTATCAAAATTACAAATCCAAATCCCGAAACGACCACAGATGCTGTCCTTAAAATTTGATAAATCTATCTTCAAGAATTGATTAATGCATATTGGAATTGATCACTATTTTCATATTCTGCCATATCAAGCGCCACTTCACAACTTTCTCGCACAATATGCTACAAATAAAATTTTTATACACAAAATCTTCATTTTTTGTTTTTAAGCCATTACAACCCTAATTTCGATGGAAATGGAAATTCCCGCAAAAATCAAAAAAAAATTTTCCTTTGAAAGAAGAAAATTCATAACAAGGAAGTTTAAAATCATAGAATTCTTTAGAATAAAAAACAGATAGTTGCTAACACAGTTATCAAAATGCCTAAGTGCCAGGTGATTTAAGCTAGCATTTTCCAAGTCTATTCCATGCTATTATCGCTGGCTATATATTATAAATATTGTGCATGACGAATGAAATTAACCATACTTCGGGATCGTTTCGAAACTTTTTCAGCACTTCTTCACATTCTTCCGTCGCTATTGCTCCCAGAGCTTCGGCACATTCATGTCGAACCATGCAATTTTCCTTTTCATTTTCCAGGGAATGTTTCAATTCTGCAATTATTACTGGTGATTGTGCTTGACCCAAAGCGTAAGCAACTTCATGCCTGAGTAGTGCACTGTCACTGCAAGTCAATCCTGAAATTAAACAAGATATGCATTAACTTCGACCGCACGAGAGACCATGTCTAAAACTATTTTTAGCTCCCAAAAGATGAGCAATAATGAAACTGTGATATCAATTCTAGGGTATTAAAATTAGCTCAGAACAAAGAAAAGAACCCAATCAATACATTTACACCTGAGCATTTAAGAAAATTTCAGGAAGAAAAGTCTAAACGTCTGAGGCAAGCAACATATACTGTATTTTCCATCAATTCAAGCAACCAAATTTTAGAAATGAACGGTTTCGTAGATATGAAATGAGACCTTTGGCAAGTGTTTTTAGAGATTCATCTGTACGGATGTTTCGAAGACTGAAGAGAGCTTGATACCGTTCCCACAATGATTTTGTTGCATCTGTTAAAATCGAAGAAAGCTTATCGATATCGGTTTCAGCCGAAGCAGGAGCTGGATCTACAAACTGGAATTATAAGCTTTATTATACTATTTCATTATAACAAAGCAAGAAACATACCTCAATGGCGAGAAAAAAACTTAATGAATATAAACAATTCAATGTCCGTAGGAAGTTTCAAGAATAATATAAAGCGAATAATTTCTTAACCGAGATTTTAACATGAAAATTAGTGCAAAAACAATGGAAAATGAACAGATTTAAAACGGTCTCTACAAAAGTAATGACGATCAACTCGAATCTCTAAAAGGACTAGTCTTATTCGATGGAACTTAGATCTATGGCAACAAATATTGAAACATCGATGCAGCACCTAAATCCAAATTATTGTTTCTTTATCTTAAATTAAGCTAATACCTATTGAATTGTAAGGACTTTGTCCCTCATCTTCTTTATGACCACATTTAATTTCTTGAAGCCATGTTATCCTTCGCAAAGCTAGTCTGCAAGTTTCTGCAATAGTCTGGGCTTCATCATTGATATATTTCTCAAGGATAGCTTTAGAAGAGCAAGAACCAATTGCTCCCAGTGCTTCACCAGCTTCATGACGTACAATTATCTCTGAAATTCATGCACCTCAGAAATTTCAAAGCCGTAACGTTAATCGTCAATGATTCTTGACAACTCTTTCATAATATTTAAAATAGACAGATTCCCATCAACCTTGATTTTCATCTTGAAGCACCGATTCAAGAATGGGTATCGCTGTTTCATTTTGTGTTTGACCAAGACAGTAGGCTAATTCATGCTTCAGAAGAGCAGATGAATCACCAAAACATTGCCCAATCCATTCAACCGAACGATCACATCCGAGATTTCGCAAAACGAAAAGAGCTCGAAACCTTGCACAAAGTGGTTGCCTAAAAAAATTCTTCATGTATTATGAACTTCTTCGCTATCGGCAGAACTAAATAACGTTCAAACAAAAGTAAAGGAGAAAAGAAGAATTTTTGAAAAGTTAAATTCAAGTAAACTGTTCAATATTTTAGTCAGAGTTTCAATCAACGTTGACTTCTAGTCTCTGCAATAGTCTTACATACTTTATGACGCCAATATTCTGAAAACACATGAAAGCTTACTGTTACAGTTAGAAGCTTCTAATTCATGCCCTTATAGATTCTACTTATCATTATGAGAACATTTCCGTCATTAATTATACAAGCTTATGATGTGAATATGAAATTCGAAAACAAACAAGAAATGAATGGAATCATACTTGCAATCGTTTAGTAATTGACCAATCCTATCGATTTCGAGATTAGATAGACTTTTCATTGATCTGATCTATTCTAAATAACCTTTCAGTGTAATCACTAACTTAACAATACGAACATGATAACATGATAACGTGATATCAACGAATAACATCACTGCTATTCATGCCATCATCATAAACGTTATATCACTGTCAAAGCATCAAAGCATTAAAATTAAAATTATAATATTAAAATTATAACAGAAACCATAATGGCCTGGTGCTAGTATGAGATTATCAGGCCTCATTACAATATAAGCAACATTGCCAAGCGATGAGATTCGATGGATTATTAAGACTAGGAATGGAACGCCAAGGCAGTGAAATCAGAATAAATTAAACCACTTTAAAATAGACGTAGGAAACATCAAAAAAGTCTTCTTCAACCCAACCTATACAAAAAACATAATTAGCCTTCTTACGTCCTAACTTACATCGCCAAGTAGTTTGCGGTCAGCTGTTCACGCAACGCGATATGCATTAAACGGCTAACCGTGAAATGCGTATGCTGATGTGCTATGCATGGTACGTGATGAATTATTGCGTAATCTTCATACTATAAGGTGTTATGGAGTTATTCGATACTTCTGATATTAGAAGGAGCTATGAATGAACTAAGTCTTGTTGTGATATCTGGCGGCGATACTTGATTACAGTTCAGGTAAGAGTTATCACTATACTATTACCGGATAATCCCTTAAAAGTTAAAATTTTTATTTCTAAAGTAATTGCATGATTGTGTAATGCATGTTTTGATTTGCAGAAGATTATGCGTTAATCCGGAATATTATCGCTTACTTTAGATTCGTTGATGAAAAAAAAGTACAACATAGAACGAAGTTCTTGGACTCCTTCTTATTTTCTAAATATAGTATTAAGTAGATAATGAGTAACGTGATAATCGCATATTAAGCCTCTTATTAAGTTTTTAGTATTATGATTAGTCCTATTATGAGTAAAGTAAAAACTTGATAAAGTTTCTCTCAACTAATCACTTCTACTAATCATTTTTCTCTTCCTAAAATGATATAATGGTAATTTCCTGGCTTAATTTTTTTTTTGGAATTCCCTTTGCCTTTTGTCGAATGTTGAGTAATTTAGATTAAATTTGTTTAGCTAATTCAGAGTTAAGATGTTTTTCTCAGGTGTGCAGTTTTCATTTTTTTCATTTTAATTGTTCTTATCAATTTCACATCATTCCTATTTATCTTTTCACCTTCTCGATCGGATAATTTCTCCAACTTCTCTCTCTTCATTATTTTTAGTGGTTAGTTACCATAATCATTTTTGTTGACAACTTCATATGCTCCTTGCATCATTTTAAATTCCATTTTAATTTTTGTTTTCATCAGGAGCGGTTCTTCGAATCATTGCTTGCACTACTAATTTAAAAAATGCAGCAGTTTCCAGTGATGGATATTTCAGAGATGACCGAACCACCAGTGATAATGTCATCATCACTATCAGTGCCATCTACTCAGCCTATATTTTCATCAATTGATCCATTAATCATTCGTAACATTATTGATGAAGCATTTCGTGTGAAAACTGATAAGCAGGGTCGCATCACTCCTTCAACAAAACAAATTGGCTATGAATTATTTGTAAGCAGGTGATTTATTCCCCTATAAATCATTATTAGATTATTAGAATAATTCTCAATTTTATTTCTTCTTTTATTTATAAATCTATAAATAAGTGGATTAATTTCATTCATAAAGCCGTTGAGAAACATGAAATGAGTAACTGGAACTTGTATGATGCGAATCTTTTTATTCCAAAACACAGGATCTAATCAAAAAAATTAATTGTTACTGATAATCTAATATTCAAATTTTTATTTAATTTAAAAATTTCTTTACTTAGTTCCTTACTTAGTTTAAAAAAATAAATTGGTATTTGGTCAACTCAGAAAGAAATTATAATCCATCTTTCTTCTTTAATTAATTTTAAAATATACAGATTTGAACCACGTCTTCTGATTGATGCCTTTACGGCGGTTATTGAACAGTTTCCCATCGTTGCGGCTGAATGTCCGAAATATAACAGTTGGTGGACACCGAAATTTTACCACTTGATTTTTCTCATTGCACAGGTTAGAAAGTGGTATTTTCTCACATTTGTATTGTGTTATAATTGTGCGTTTTATTCCAAAAATTTCACATTTCTAGTTTTTCAGTAATTATTAATTAAATTCTTCTAAAACTTTACTGATAATTTGCAGGCATTTATGAGCGTTTTAGCTTCGGAGCATGTGCCAGATAAAACGAAAGAGAAAGATGTAAGCGTAATATTTTATTGCAATTACTTTTTTAAATGTGATAATTTACATCGTTTTTGCATTAAAATGTCTTTTGTTTGTTTTCTTTTCTTAGCGAAATCCATTTCCGATACTGATAATAATTATCCTTTTATTTTATGACTATTAACAACATCAATTTCCATCAATTTTACGTTAAAAGAGCTTTCTTCAGCGTAAACAAAATTCATTTTCAAATGTCCGTGTAAGTTTCACTGATGAGCAACGATGCAGAATTGTAAAGGATTTGGCACCGCTGAATTTCAGTTTCGATTCAAATTTTTGGAGTTTAACCGATTATGTGTTGAATTTAAACAAATATCCAGAAGATGTAGTAACAATTATTTCTGGTGCTGCATCAGCAGGAAAAGCAAGGTTTTTTTAGCTCGCTTTAATGAGTTTTTGTCAAACATATCAGTAGTCATCAGTAATCACCGGCTGATAATCTTTTAGTTTATATAAGATCATTCTGCTTAATCGAAAACAATAAGAGATATTTCTGTCGCATTAGCTTCATAATCTGAAAATATTGATTCCAGTTAATGCAAGATTATTTTCTGATTTCAAATGTTTCATATAGATGTTAACATCAGTTATAAAATAAGCATTTTTTCAAAACTTAATAACTTTTTTATTTTCAGTTTTGCTGCTGTTGATTATTGCATTCGTAATAAAATAATTTCACGTTATTTCGACGATCCAGCAATTTTATACTGTGCTGCTCTTTTGGGTCCTCTACGTGCCACTACTGTTGAATCATTTGCTGCGAAGCGAACTGAAGAATTTCGACAGAAATGCCGTGATGTTCTGTTAGGAGTGGAGAAATTGGCTAGTTCGCCGGTCGAGTGGGAGCGTGCAGTTGGTAATTCTGTGGTATTCATTTCCTCAAAATTCCTCAAAATTTTTGAAAGGAATATGAGAGATTGAAAGGAAACATTGATGAAAATTGGAAGGAATCATATTAATTTTTATGTATTCAGAGGAAATTCCATACGCTATGTTAACTATAATTTGTTGCATAATTTAAATACTTAAATTTTAGTTCATTATTTGGGGTCATTAAAGCAAAATGATTCGAACGGCAGAGTTGTAGCATATACATACGTCGGATTTCGCGAATCATTTTCAACTTTGATGAGAGATTTAAGAGGATTACCGCCATCAGATGATCGAATTAATATTAGATGGGCTTATCATTTAATAAGAAAATGTGCTGCGAAGTATTATTGTGAAAAAACGTGGAAGGTACGCACTTTCTTTTCTTAAAAACCAAATCTCCAAACCAAAAAATAAATAGTAAAAATATAGCTAGTTTGTTCAACTATTTTAAAAACCTCATTTTGCCTGTGAAAAAATTAAGATTCTGAGTATCAGTTACATCTAATCAACCTTCAGATTTAGTCTAAATCATAAGGTTAGAGTTAACTAATGACGAAATTATTGCTCAGTAAATCTTTCAGTTGAACTATTTTATGTTCGATTTAAATATATTTTATCGAAATGCAAATATCTAGATTGAAAATTTGAATGAAGTAATTTGGACAATATTGGCACAGAGGCCGTCTATGAAAAAATTTATCGTGCAAACACTCAGCAAAGACTTTAAAGATCCTCAGAGTGCAGAAATATGGAGAAATTGCAAAATACCAGCCGATGCTAGAAAACATATAGCACATAAAAGGTCGATAAATTCTTGTAATATTTGAGTGCCGACTGAGTAAGAGAAGTGTTTATTTTCATTGGTTTACTAGATGATATTTTGATGATCACAGTTCACTGAATAGTAAGTAGTATTTGTTTTTGCATTGATATATAGAAGTTTGCGAGGAACATAACGATTATAAACGTCGTGCAAGTCTAACTTCAATACTTGAAAACATTTTGTAGTGAAGAAGAGCACTTGGATCCTCGAACGCCGAATCCACCATATTTAAGCATACCGGCATCAGTAGAACGAATCGAATTTGTAAGACATCCATCGCATTTAAGGCGTGTCGCCAATCTGCTGGAAGATTATGCAAGTGATAGTTTTCCACCAGTTGGTGTAGATGCAGAATGGTCTTCCTATGTTTCCTATAGCAAGTTAGTTTTGGTTTTTCAAAGTTTGGACTAATAAGGAAATGGAAAAAATGTGACGTAAGATGAAATTTGTATGGATGACTGCATAAACTTTCTTATTCTTTTCACTGCATTATTTTTCGAGTTAGATTTCTATTTGTTTTTCTTAATAATTTTTTTAGCAAACTTTAAGTTGTATCGTTAAATACAATGATTGAAAGCAACTCAATTTGTTAACTAAGTGAAAATATATGATATTCAGCTATCAATGAAAGATTGATCAGCGTTGTAATTTTCTAGAGCAACTATTCTACAATTGGCCATTCCAAATCATGTGTTTATAATAGACGTTGATGAAATCAAATCTGATATACTAATAACTTTTTTTGAAAAGCTATTCGTTGAATGGAAGCTTTTAAAAATAGGTTCGTTTTGTTAATCGATATTATATCAAAAAAGCGCATCCACACATAAGTCTTTTTCGGGAGAAAATTTTTTAACTTGCTGTAACTAATTATTGCGAGAATGTTGTGAAAAAATAGTGAAAAATTCTCAGATATAGATTAATGATGTTGCATTTAAGTGGAATATCTTTAAGGCTATCAGTTTGATGAAGATCTTATTCAATTACGAAGTGCGGTACACCATTGTTCAGCTTTATATCATCCGAAAAATTTAATATGTATTGGCAAACTTGTTAAATCGGTTAGTACAAAAATTAGATCATTTCTGATGTAATTTTGTTTATAGTGGATTGAAAATGGTCTTTGTAATAAAATAATTTTATATTTATAAAAAAAAATTTTTTTTCTCTGTAACAGTTTTTATAATAGATTTGTTATAGTTATTGAAAGAAAGTGCAGATAGACCGGGAATAAATTTGGATGGAGTTTTCTATTTGGAAAAAGTACAGACAAGTGAAAGAGCTATAGAAGGAACAATGAATGGTATTGTTACGTCTACTGAAATGGAGGAAAGCGCATGGACTCCGGTAGATTGTAGGGAGGATATGGAAGCAAAGATGAATCTTATTTCGATTGGTATGCCTCAAATAGGGAATAAATCCGATAGCATAACACAAACATCAGCAGTACAAGTGGAGGAAGTTACGGTGAATTTATCTTTTTTTCTTTGTCTGAATTTCTTTTAAAAATATATTTATTGATTTGCAGGTCATTTTAAATTTAGAAATGAAATTTTTATTAGGTATAAAGCTTTCCGAGGAAAGATTCCATGTGTTTTTTGAATTTCAATTGGTACACAGATAAAATTTAATAATAGATCAGATTCGGGGAGATAATAAAGACAATGGGCTGGGATAATTCTTCGGGTAACAATTACTTAAGATATTTTGTTGGCCATTTCATGTATTATTACTTTATCACTTGACAGTTTCATTATAATGCTTTTTTGCTGATTATGTTTACGGTGTTTTTTAAGAAATTAATAGGATATTAATTTTATGTTGTTTTATGTTGTTCAGTCAATTTTTCTTATTCTCACGCTGATTTATTCCGTTGGAGATTTCATTAGATGTTGTTATCTCGTACAAGCGTTTTATTATTTTTAGTTACAACGAAAACAAGAGAAGCACGATATGAAAAAGGTTGAAGAAAATCCATTACTAAAGGAAATTAGAGGTTTATCAGCATTGTGCGAACGAGTGTTAGGTAAACCATTAGATAAAACAGAGCAGTGTTCTGTTTGGGATCGGCGTCCACTTCGTGATTTGCAGGTATTTTGTGCAAGCTTCTTTTGATTCAAAAGTAAAGTCTAAAATTACATGACATTTTTATCAAAAATGAATATTAGGTTGAAAAAGCTGATTAAACATTCTTTTATTCCCGAAATTTTATTATTTGCAAAACATTTCTCCCTAATATTCTTGACATAGCTGGAAAAAATGCTCGACTGACTTCTCCTATATGAAGATCAAAACTT
Organism: Cruorifilaria tuberocauda; assembly: GCA_013365365.1. Lineage (NCBI taxonomy): Eukaryota > Metazoa > Nematoda > Chromadorea > Rhabditida > Onchocercidae > Cruorifilaria > Cruorifilaria tuberocauda. Next base: position 23,982 of record JABVXU010000083.1, read on the forward strand.
CGGGTTTTCGATAGTGTTATTCATGTCTTGATTTAGCACTTGATTAGAATGATTTAATCACTATTTCAAACTTATTTTTTTTTAGTTACGATATGCGGCATTAGATGCTTATTGTATGTTGATGTTATATGAGAAGTGCGTTGATTGGGCATCTCGACTTGATCTCAGTATAAATGAAATTTGCTCAAAGCAAGAACCTCTTACTGGAACGCCACCACTTTTTTGTGACATACAATAATTTTTTTCCAGACCAATGATTCGGTAATTCTTTTTTTTTCTTGTAGCCATTATTCATTAGTTTTTATAATAGGTAGGCCTTTGTTAGATCTTATCTAACTCTCACATTTTCGATACTAAAGTCGTTTTCACTGTTGCATCTTTTAATACTTGTTTTTTGCGGTTACTAAAACCTTTCCTCTTCGAATTTTTGTCTGCAAAATGCATTGGATGATAAAAATTTATTCATTTAAAATCGTAAATTTCCTTATATTGAGAATAGTGGTAAAATACTTTACCTTAAAAGATAATAATTATTTTTAATAGGTGAAATAACAAAGACTAATTTAGTACTAGAGGATGAAATTTGTTGCTTAAAGTATTGAAAAATAATTCGCGAGTTTTCAGGAAATTCACTCGTTTTCATTAAATGATATACTGAATGTTGGATTGTAATCGTATTAAAAATGTGATAAAATATTCGTTCACTATTTTTAATTACTCCTCACTTTTATATACTGTGTTTGTTGTATTTATTTATACTTGTATGTTGCTTTATATGTATATCACACTCGCCTCTGTGCTCTGCTATTCGATTTTTACATCTTTAACATATAAAGGCGAAACTTAATTTTGCTCCAGAAAGTGCCGTAGAATTGGATCAGTTGTTCTCTATCGCGCTCCTTCTGTATGGTTTAATACGTAACATGAATTTTTTTTAACTTAAAGACTTTTCAGTAATGATAGTCTATTTGAAATTAAGTTGTACATCATTCTTTAATAATTTTTGAACTATATTTTACTTGAATCTTATACTTATATCTGATTTTTACCCAGTAAATTTTTACCCTGGAGAAATATCCCTGTAAATTATTTTTATTATAGCAGCGCTGTTTCATCAACTGTTGTAGTCATAAGAGGAAAAAGTTGTTTGCAGTTCCTTTTTTTTCAGATTTACTAATTCCTTCATAATTTTGTCAGACTTATTCTTGAAATTTTTGTATTCATGTACAAAGTGATTTGAACTATTTTAACAGAAATGATTTACTTCGTTCTCATGATAAAATTTCAACTTTAAAGTAGAGTCATGCCTTAAATCGTTTTTTTTCTTTCGAATATCCAGAAAAACATCAAAATTTGATCGTTTTGTTTGGCTAATCGGAAGCAAAACGAGAACCGAAAAAATCAATAACCTGCTAAAATACGACCAAAAATGGTAAGATCTTTAATAGTTTATTTGTGATTGATCCTAATATTGCATAAAAAGGAAGAAAAATACCGTTCAGTAATGATTTGGTTTTTTTTAAATACATTTACTAGAATGTAAATTACAACTAAAATATGGAAATGAATATTAAAAATAAACGGTAGGAGTAATTCTAAATAGTAATGAAAAGTTAAAAGCTGATAGGGAGTCGATGAAAAGCTAAATTTAATCTACGAATTTTTCCTTGCAAATTAGAGCCGGAGTTGGGAATTATTTTTTGAAGTTGTTCACTTCCGCAAATCAATGATTGCAATTGATTTTCTGATTGATAAGAGTGTTAAAAACCGAAGAATGGTTATTTTAATTTCTTCATATAAAACGCAATAACATTTATCATAAAAATGTTGATAGAGAAAGATAGAGAATTAAGTTGACCTTTATTAATTCCGTAATAATAATATAGTGGAAAGGTTATAGTGAAGCAAACTGTGAATTCAACAGCATGATTAGAAATTTCAATTCTTTAATTCAACTGTGCTTTTTCGGTAGGCAGAAGTATATGGTGTTACCGCTTGATTCAATTTATAGTTTCCTACAAATTTCACATTAGATCCTACCGTAGATACTGGACCAGAAGCAGAAAATGGATTAAATTCAATTTTTTTTGGAACTAAGATGGATTCAGCTTCGAATCCAGGAATCTGATTTGTCATAGATGCTAAAATTTTCCGATAATAAGGACCAATTTTTGATTTTGTATTTGATCGAACTTGAGTATTATTAGTAACACTTGGAAATATTTGTTTGTTTGGTGATTCTCGATTCACTGAATGTAAACTAGAAGGATGAAAAGCAGGTGGTTTTGGATATAGTGTTGTTGCGAATGTTTTGTTCCGCGGTGGACAGATGCAGTATTGACCATCAATGCCAGGAATTCCTGGTGGTCCAGGCTAAAAATGAGAAAGATTTCAAAAAAGTTCGCTTGCAAAATTTTATCATTTTGAAGTCATTTTCATATGTTAGTTAAGATTTCAAAGGATGTTATGACGATTCCTTTTTACTTTCAAATTGACTAAGGAATTTTTCCAAAAAATTATAAGCTCACCATTCCATCAGGTCCTGGTGCTCCACTTAAGCCTGGTTCACCTGCAGTTCCAACTGGGCCAATCGGTCCAATTTTTCCAGGTGGTCCTTGTTTGCCAGGAATCCCAGGCTTCCCAGCAAAGCCTTGCGATCCCGGTGGTCCTTTTGGTCCAGAAGCACCAGTCAAATATTTAATACCTAGCACACCAGGTGTACCGGGCATACCAGGTTCTCCTTCCTTACCCGGCGGACCTAAATTTAAGGAATCGACTTAACAACTTTGGAATGATACAATTGATGACTCATTTACAAAGATTTAGTATCCTTTTTTACACCGCGATTTCTTTACATTCTGTAAAATTTCGAATTTATTGGAAATCGGGTTTGGTTCTAAGAATTCATGAATTCGAGTGTATTCTTTAAAATAGTTTAGTTCTTACCTAAGGGTCCCGGATCTCCAATCGGTCCTGGTGGGCCAAGAAAGCTAAGTGCTCCAGCTAAACCAGGTTTGCCAGGTATACCATCCTCTCCTGGCGGTCCATCAGGCCCTTTTTGACCAGGTGGTCCGGCTGGACATTTGATGCAACCTAATGTCATATACCCAATACTAATTCCTGGTAAGCCAGGTTGGCCATTAACGCCAGGAATTCCTGGTTCTGAAAAGTTTAACTCCTTCATGCTCATAAAAGGAATACAAGAACAGGGATTTTGCTTTTTTGTATTTACTTTGTTAATATTTAAATTTCTATTCAAAATGCTACCTCCATTTTCTCCCTTCTTTCCAGGAAGTCCCGGTAGTCCGCTTGGACATGGATAAATTATCAAGCATTCTAGAAAAAAAAGGTTTTTGAATTAATTAGAAATTAAAAACGGAAAAGTCATAGTTTTATCGTGAAATGCTATAAGCTTTTAATTTGACAAAAATGATAAGTTTATTCGAAAATACTTATTAGCAAGTGGAATTCGTTTTCCTTTCCAACAAAATGAGATGATAAATAAATTGAAATTGAAAATTCGAATTTTAATTTCTCATTTGAAATCCGCTAAATTTAAAAACAACCTCTAGGCTTAAAAATTAGTCTATTAAGAATTGAAGTAATAAGATAACTTTGTTCTGATTCTTCTTCATCTTCATAAGGAGTAGGAATAATGTGTGAGGAAATTTCTTCCAATGATGCGATATAATTGCCATTTTCAAAATTAATTTCTTGCAACTTCCGTGAAATTTGTCTTCGTCTTCGATTGAATCCTAGAGATTTCATGGATATTTCTCGAATAGTTTGTACAGGGAGAAGTTCCGAAAGTTTATTCCAAACGTTTTTTTCAATGACCTAAAAATTTCCCATTGATTACTACAAAAAAATTTATTCACGACATCGTTGTATTTTAATATTTAATAAATTAAAATTTTCAATGCAATCCATAAAAATTTTTAAATGCCAATTTCAGAAATGAGAACTGTGCTGCGTGTACTTTTACTATTATCAATAATCAGTTCAAAATACAAACTTGAAATTCTTTAAGATCATGAAGAGCATTTTCGTAAAACTTATTGATATCGCTGACAATCATGCTGCATATTAAAATTATAATACAAAATGATAGCGCGAGAAGTACTGTAGTAAGATTAATCCAAAAACTTGTCTTCATTTTAACTACCTGAAACCAATGGAATTATACTGATAATGAAGTATTCAAATATTGAGATCTGAAAGAACTAACATGAAAGTCTGTTGCACAATGTTTAGTAATAGCAATAATTATAATTTTTCATTTTTTCCTTTTTGCAGTTTATTTCTCATTTAATTATAATTGTTTAAAAAATTTAATTTCAGGTACAAATTTGAGAGATTAAGGTTTTCAATCCTCAAATATCAAAAGTACTGATTGAGGACACAAAATAGGCTGTAGTAATTAGGAAAGGAAAAATGATACAGAAGAAGCCTAAAGTTGTATTGTTGAGCTTACTAGCTTTTTTTCTCGTTCTTATAATTTCAGTAATTTATGCTTCCACATGTGTTTTAGCTCTGAAATTTCTTTTGACTTGCATTGGTGTATGGCCAAAGGCCAAAGGTCATCGTTCCACATATATTACATTTCTTCCATTATTTGACAAATTATAATTTAAATGAACATCATCACAAGTTATTGAGGCAAAGTAAGTCAAGTACTAAAATTGAATTAAACTCATCAAAGAGTAGAAAATTCTGTAGATGAAAAAAAAAAACTTTTATGATTAAAGTATAGAGGATTAATGAATATCTGTATTGATAGCGAAACATTGTGCTGACAATATATCAAATACGAATAAGGATAAATTTAGGACTCAGATTTAGGACCTTTAAATAGGCCCGGAAAAATGTTTTAATATAACAGGTTTAATCAAAATTCAATAAATATTCCACTAACATTTATCTTTTTATCATGATATTTCTATAGTGATAACAAGTTTTGATCTTAAATTTTATATTGCATGAATTAATTAATTATAGTGTTCTAATTTACAATCATAAATTATGCTCGTGAAATATTTCCGACGTAAAAATTTCACTTTTTTTTTGCAGATCTTCTACACAATATTTCCTAATTTTCTTTTTCTAAAACTGTAAATTTAACCAAATTTCACATTTATTCTCCATAAGTATGATTTCAATATCTGACTAGACAATTTATTTTATTTCCAAACATTCATTAGCAATTTAATTTCAAATTATTTTTCATTCATATCACTTGACAACCTTCTCGAATATTCCTATCCCTTTGTTACAACAAGTTATCATCAGCACAAGTAGTGATATTTCAGTTTTTAGAAATATACTCTATCCTGTTTTCTACCTTTTGTTAATTCGAATTCAATGAGGAAAAAAATATGTTTGAATATTAGAGCAAATGAGTAATTAATAAATAAGGAAATAATGCCAAAAAGTAAGATACTATAATTGGAAAAAAAAATAAAATCAATTTTATTCAATTTCTTTAAATTAATTTAGTATGAAAATCAATCAAATATATACTTTAGGAGAGAATCATATAACATGTATATATTATATTGTATTAATATAAGGACGAGAAAAAATGCAAATTCAAGAAAACTCGAGATTTCAGGTTATTGATAGATTTTATGCGAATGACAAACAATACATGTATTTTAGAATAAATTACATACCGAGAAGTAATATTGAGGAAATAGAGAGAGAGAGAGAGAGAAATCATTGCTAAGAAAAACGAATGGAACTTTTTGTTTTTTACCGTTTTTTTTTAGATTGATATAATTGATTACTGATAATACATTATTGATTGATCAGACAGTTCTACTGATCTGGAAATGGTAATTTCAGATGAAACACCTGGAGAATCACACAAGTGTTCATCGAACAATCCAAAATTGTTAATGTTTCATGATATCACTTCAAATTATTCATTCCATTTACCGACGTAACCATTCGTTAGTATCGTTCAACCTGTAAGATACCTGCTAGTAATTCGAATATGAAAATGCAACTTGCCCTTTCATTTCAAATAAGATTTTTTTTATCAGTTTTGCTCTCGAATTATATCACATTTGAAAGCATGGAAATAGAGAAGCATGGAAAAAAAAGAAATTATGCAAAAAATATTGCTAATGTAAATTACTTTTCAATTCATGCAATACAATAGTTGAAATGAAAATTGTTAAATGTAAAGGATTAAAGATTATTTCATTGTTGCATGCAAATTATTAACATAAGTATTTGCAGAATTTATAGATGTGATATTTCTGATAAAAGTTATTTGACAATCTTTGTTAAATTCACTTATGAAAATTTCATTCCATTTCATTAGTTTTAACAAAAAATATCAAAAAAAGTTATGTGAAATATTTTAGAACTTTATGAGAAACTTGATGTATAAGTAAGCACTTTTTTTTTTCTAAATCACAATCATCATTCAATATAATTTAGTTTCGAATGTATGCAATCAATTTTAGTTGGAAGTAAGTTGCTAGGCTTACTTGAATAAACGATCCCTTTACTGTATTAGCAATAAACACGCGATTTCTTTCTTTTTGGTGCTAATATATTTCAGAAATTACTTGAAAATTCTTTTTCGAGTAAATAGCCGGAGAATAAACGGTATAATCTCTCGCAAGCAACTATTTACTGTACTGCTAAATTTGAATATATTTCAGAATTAACAAGAAATGCATTTCATCCATTTCTGCCTCTTCTTCTTTTTCCAATTAAACACCCAAATTGCAGTAAGTTCATAAAATATACAGATGCTTTGAATTGCTCGGTGATGGGAGAGATGAATAATTTCGCATAATTTCAGGTAGCACAAACGGAACAAACAGAACCGTTGGATTTATCGGTGCTAAAAGTGAGTGAGGAAAGTAAAGAAAAGGTGAAGGTAGTTGATGAGTGGGAGTAAATAGAATCAACGAATTCATGAATTGAAGGAAGAAGTGTGGAAGAAGAACAGCGCGTTGTTTGGCCAAAATTATGGATGGAAAAGCACCTAATAAGTAATGAAAGGTTGCACAATTGTTTAGTATGCGGGAAAATTATCTCTCTAATTACGAGCTTGAGACGATATATGATGATTCACACCAGTGAAAAGCCGCACAGTTGTCCGGAATGCGGAAAAAGTTTTTCTCATTCATCGCGTTTGAAAAGTCATCTGTCGAATCATGCCGGTGCCAAACCGCATCAATGTTCGATATGCGGAAAAAGTTTCTCCCACTCATCAAACAAAAAAAGATATATGAAGACTGTCCATACCAATGAAAAACCGCATCACTGTTCGACATGTTGGAAAATTTTCTCTCGAATTTCGAGTTTGAGACGACATATGCTAACTCATACCGGTGAAAAACCCCATAGCTGCCTACAATGCGGGAAAAATCATATGTTGACTCATACTTGTGAAAAACCATACAGTTGTTTAAAATGAACGAAAAACTTCCGTCAATTAACAAATCTGAGAAGACATGTGTTGATTCATACTGATGAAATGCCTGAGATTGTTTGATGCGCGGAAAAAGTTACTTTCGAAGAGATAGTTTGAAAAGGTGTATGAAACTTCGCTGATATATCACTGATAAGCTTCTTTTCAATTCTCCTACGTATGAGCAAAGTTTTCTGAAACAATTCACATGAAGAAATATCATGCTAGAAAAGTAAATCGATAAGTGCTTTATGAAGCAAAGTATGCCTTCTTATTTCTAGTACTGTAAACTTTTCTGTATTTCAATTTTTTTTTTGATTTATTTGAACGAAATAAAATCTTGCAATTTAGCTATTCATCCTTAATTTTGAAATTCCTTTAATTTTCATTTAATAACTTTTGTTAGGAAATGCCAAAGGATTGCATCTATAAATGCTTACGCAAATGACAGTAACAAAGTTTGTATATTGATAATCTATATGTAACAATAAATTATTAATTTAATCCTTTATACCAAATAGTTTCATCATAACTATTCTATCATACATTGTTTGATTTCATTTCATTCTAATATCATCAAAACCATGGGGAATTATATCTGAAAAAGTTTTTTATGAAATAGGAAGGCAGAATCAATGAACTGATGGTATTATATGTATTCTTGCTTCAAGCTCAATAATGGAATAGAGATTGTGATCAAAACCTTTTGCAATACAAAGCTAAAATGATTTTAATTTTATACGATTCTACTCGCAATAAAAATTTTTTATCAAAACTAAATTTTTTCAAATTGCACGACGATAAGCTTTTTCAGTGCTAGCTAACTCTAAATGCCAAATGAGATTGGGATGATTAGCTGTCTTCCAACTAGAAAACTTTCAATTACATAAGACCTTAATAATCAATGTGCCCATCAGAATTTAGTATGAAATCTCAGCTTGAACAGGTTTTGTTTCGATTTTTCCTGTAATATTTCTAACAATTAGTATTTACACCTGCGGCAAGCGCCTTATTATTTTCTTAGCACGTAAGTTATTATTATGAGTTCAGGCAGAAGCTCTGTTGTTTGACATTCTTAAGATATTTTGATATTTCTCATATGCTTTAAATAAAAAAATAAAATTTGATTAAAATTATGACAACAATACGGTGGTTATGTTAATATAAAGAAATGAAATTAATATCAATTACAATTCTGAGATTATATTTTAAACGTTCGTGTCAAAGTGATACTATCGCCAGAGGTTAAAGTATTTAATGTTTGCATGGCTGAAAGTAACTGTAATGGTTAAAAGAATAATCAGACTTCTTTTGCCACTTCGCATAAATAAACATGTCGGTTCTCCTAGACATTTCCGCCATTTGCTTCCTCGTAGATCTTCACTATAAAACTTTTTTCTTTGTTATTTGGTATTGTTTGATTATAGATCAAACGTAATAATTATTATGAAATGATTCAAGCAGTATTATATTTCTTTCTTAATTGAAAAACTATAGCTAAAATTTCAGTATAAGTGATAAAACTTACTTATTATGTCATTACAAGTCACTTAGGCCAATAATAAGTAAATTTTATTTGATTGTTGCTATGGATTTCATTCGAATAATAATCTTCGAATAACATTTTATTCGCGGAATAAATGACGTCTTTGAAAGCGTGTTTTATGTGTTCAATCTTGAATAGAATAGCAGCAATAATCGAAATCATTCATTGATAAAATTATTGAAATGATATTTTCAATAAATTCAATACATTTTCAGCACATGAGAATTCATATTAAAATACAACAGAAATAATTTTTGACTCGCCAAAAATTTCTTCAGAAAAAGTTAAACAATTCAAGAATTAATCTTGGCTGTTTTGAAGCCCAAAAAAAACTAGACATTTAAACGAGATTTCAGAATTTTAAATGAAAATTTAAATCCGTAACAACAACAACAGAACGAAATATCTATCAAATATTTATCTATCAAATACTGAATGGAAAAAATATCCATTGGATAAGTTTGAGAATAACATAAATTATAGGATTTTTGCTAATAAATTCGCGCATTGAAAAATTAAACTGGAAAAAAGTTTTAACTGGAAGCAGAAATTAAATCGCTTGAAAGATGCAATAAATAGGGTATTTATATAAAGCAAATAATGATTACGTGATGACCACGTAAAGGTTAATTAGCTTCACTCTGCAATGAATTTATTTGAAAAAGTGAATAAAAATATTCAATATTCCAATTTGAATGAACATAGACGACCGTATACAACAAACTGTGATATATCGAAATAATTTGTTACGGAAAAATCAACAGCTATGCACAATGATAATTCCAAACAGTTTCAAAAGCAACAGTTATGTGAAGTATTAAAATTGAACAAACAATAGATATAATGTGACATCTGCGCCTATCTCAGTTATCATCAAACCGCACTAATCCCAGAGCATATCGCTAAATAAATAACAGACGTATCAGTAAAATAAGCATTAAATAATTAAATTTAACTCCAAAAAGACACCACCAAAGTGGAAAAAAGGAATTATTGAAGTGAAATAGCATAATTATTATTGTTGGAACGAAAATTTGAAAGAAAGTTAATGATCAATATCTGAATTAACCTATATTATTTTAACTTTATCATAGCAAAACAAAAATTCATTTGCTAGCATTAAGTTTCTATAAAACTTTTACTTTTTGTATGATCAAATTATCGAAGTATTCAGGAATATTGAAGGAGAAAAAAAAATGAAAATTTTTGAATAATCATTACACTTACATTACATTTACCTAGGTTTCCTTATTTTATTTCCAATAAACATAAAAAGCAATATTATAATTTCAGTGGTAATTTCCGCTCTGTTATAATTTTCAGATTATTCTTTTTTGAATTTATCAACCATTTGTGCATTACTTTTGCTCGAAATGATTTTCTGTGAAATTTTTTATTGCGTAGCTTTTTTAATTTAAGCTCTTATCTACAAACCACCAAATTTAGTCTTGACATTAATAAAGCAAAAAAATCTGAATCGCTTATAAAATCTGATTAATGATTAAGTTAAAGTTATGAAATATCAAATAAAGTCATCCAGTATTCATGAAAATAATGTGATATTTTTCAGCAAATATTCGACCATCTTTTTAATTCGTATTATCACTATACTCAAAATTGATCTTACCGACACAACCACGATTTCATTATGGTCTGGATGCCAACTGCAATCGTACACTTCGCAATGATCTCTGCTGAATTCTCGAACAATTTCACCCGTTGTACCATCAAAAACTATAAATATGTGATTTAATATTTATGACTGTATTTAAAATAAATAAATACAATGAAATGTTGTGAATAACCGAAATTATAAAAGGAAATATTAAATTCGTAGATGATGAAATCATATGTTGGGATAACTTTGTGTAGATATGCTCAGTTAAAGCAGATAACATGCTTTGATTCATATGCTCAATTCATTATCACATCACTTTTTTTATTCCATCATCATTTTTAAGGAAAACTAAGCACTGTTCTTTGCATTCTATCCTTTTGCATCCTTTAATAATAGGTGTTATGGCACCAGTTACGAAAGATTACCCTTCTCAGATTATCTTGTGGTTACTATCACTTCTAAATAAAGCATTGACGTTGGCTTGTACGACTAGTAGAGAAGTCAATTCTCACTCAGCTGAACTATAACTCGACGGTGTTCAATAACTCAAATCAAACTCAAAAAAGAATCATTTCTCAGTGAATCCCGAATTCAAAAAAATTCACGACATCAAACAAAATACTTTAGGAACTTACTACTAATGCATCCAACATTGTTACCACAGTAAACATAACGATGTCCAGTTATCCACGGTGAAAATTTAGCTTGCCAGAAAATTGTCGATCTATCATCTTTTTCGGCTGTTACTACTAAGGGCATATCATTTATTTAAATATTGAAAATGATGCTTTAAAAATATGATTAAAAATGAAGACAAATCAAGATGCTACGTTGGGAAATTAATATTATTTTAAAGAAATAAATTTACGAAATACTATCGACCTCTATCGAAATGTGGAATTTCATCCAATAAATTTGTTCTCTGTCGTTGTTGTACATTAAACGAGATATTCTAGAAATTAATTATTCGAAAGAATATAGAATGCAGGAAAAAAAGAAACAACTCGTCTGATAAGAAGTCTTTTGCATTTCATTATTATGAAATAAGTGATATAATATTATGCAAAAGTCCATTAAATTCAAATACAGAAATGATTGCAAATGACTATATCGACAAATTATACCTAATCCACTTTAACCATTCTAAAATATTTCAAATTTTCCTTTTTATAATCTGAAATCTCATCCTCATTTATCTGGCTAAACTTATCACTATAAGCTATTTTAATTCTAGTCGAATATATCTACATTAAAGCTTTAATGTTTTAACAAAAAAACGATTGTTATCTTATGATAAGATTTAAATAGTACCTCTGAAAATCGTCGTACATCCCAAATATCAAATTTCACTCCACCAGAAGTTGTTACAACATATCTATCATAGCTGTCACTATCGATATGTGTGATAGTATTATCATTTCTAAATGATAATGCAAGAGGAATACAATGATTTGGCATACGGCAATCCCACAGCTAAATATAATATTGTATTTGATAACAATAACATTTATTTTGTTTCAATTTTAAATCAATCAATAGTTAACGAAGTGAAATATTTACTTAATAGATTTCATCCACTTATTCATACAGTTATAATATTATCGTTGTTAAACAATGAATAGATATCCTCATTTTTGGTTTCGTATGCGCAATGTTAATTCGATATTATTCAATACTACTAAACTTTCTGCTTTTTTGTAATTAATTATTTGATGAAATAAAATTAATTCACCTTGCAAAATCCATCACTACATCCGCTATAAAAGAGACTTGGATTAGCCTTAGAGCAACAAATTGATTTAATGTCATTTTCATGAGCTTTAAACTGGAATAACAAAATTGATCATTGTTACTTAATTCCATTTCAACTCTTATATTATTAGATCTAAAAATTGTGGAAAATAACAGTAAATAAGAGTAAGAGTAAGAACCAACAAAATACATAACATTATGCAACACGAACACTAAATGATGAGGAAATTTGAATGAAAGAATAAATAAAGATACTGATGATTGAACAGCCAGTTCTTCTGTACCAATGATGTTTATACGACCTTCTGCTCTTCCAATCACAAAGTACTTATCATCCATTGTGAATCTCATGGAAAAATATGCTTCTCTAAAAAATTTTCATCCACTTAAATTTTAATAATTAAAGTAAATGTACATCAATACTTTCAGAATTTTCAATGCTAGTTATCTTTCAAATACCTGCTTTAAAACATATGTAAATTTGCTTACCGTCTTCTAACTGTTTCTTGTTCGCATCGAATTCTGTTCCATGGTAATATTCCTCTGTCAATTTCGTTAAGAGAACAATAAAAAACTGTAATAATAATTCTTTCACTTTTTTTACTTGAAGTAAAAAAAATTTCAGGTCAATTAAGAGAATTTGAGTTAATTCGGTATCCAATATCTTCTATTGTTTAGTTAAAATTAAGTATCAATATTTCATCCCATCCCGAAAGCAATCATAAAATAAATTGCAGAAACTAAAAATGAAATTTCATCATAGGGAGACTGAAATAAGCAAAGATTGAAAAGAGACTACAACTTGATTTATAATCAAATAGACCACTTCTTACACTTGGAGCTAAATTATCGCATATCAAAATTAATAATAAACTAAATTGAATACTTAGAAACGATAATGATGCAATGATAATACTAATGTTAGCAATCATAATCGATGAATAATAAATAATAGTTGGTAATGAATAATGACAATGATTAATAATAACCAGTAATTAATAATAATCAATAATTAATAGTAATAATAAATAAAAGGAAAGGTACCATATGCATTAGAGGTAACGTAAGCCAATTGATCACCTTTTGTGTTACAAGCGAAATCAGTAATAAAACCATTGGTTGGTATACGAGCTTCATAAGTTAATTGATAGTATGGTGGTCGACGAACATAAAGGCGTAAATTTTTTCCTCAAAAAACTTAGAAGTTGATTATTAGAAAAGAATGTAATCTAAAGTTATCAATATATGAAAGCAGTTCAGTGTTTTTAAATCAGTGATAATACTTGCAGTTTGAAAATTTTAAAATCTTCAATTTCAAAACAATAATATTGTAGATATGGATTATAAATTTAAAAGCATAATCTAAAATTAAAAATTCGATGTAGAAATATGATACTGTTCATATTGATAACTTCTTTTTCACTGATCTTCAAATATTAGGGAAGTTTCTTCTTTTTCCTCGAATGATGGCCAGAGAGAAAAGAAGAAATGTTTCTATAACTAAATTTACCTTGGCCTATACCAATCAGCTTCTCATCAGGTAAATGAGTACAACGGAATAATCTCGAGTTATACCGATCGATATCTATCCATCTGTTGGGAAGAAATCTGAAATTGAAATTGTTTAAAACTAAAGAAAAATGTAAAAAATCCCACGCTCAATTATAGAAAAACGATCTCTAGCAATGACATTAACCAATTAATGTTACTTGATTTTTCTTCCTATGATTATCTAAACTGAACTTCAGATGAACTATTGACCTATTGAAAAGCTTAGCTTTCTCACTCATTGTGAAAATACCAGATGTATTTAGCATGGACGATGCATGATAATTCGTTGACCACTCAGAGGCACCTGATGTGCTTGGCATAGATACGTGACGTTTTACCAGTCTTCCACGTTTACCTATTTCACGGTTTTTCAGCATATGCTCAGTAGAAATCTTCGGTAAGGAGGCACCGGACAGAGTGGCCGTCCATTTTTTAAAGTCCAACATTCCCTGAAAGTTAAATCTTCAAATATTTTAATTGGAGTATTATGAAATGTATAAGACTTACTGAAATTGTGTTCCGCTCATCCGTCGCCACTTAACTAATTCTATTCAAAGGTAATATTCAGAGTTATTGAATTTGTCTTTTGGCTCTGCTAATGAGATAAAATGATTTGCGACCGAATTAATAAACGGCTAAACAGACAGCTGTGACTTAGCAACCTGTAGCATTGTTCATTATTTAACTGACATAAAATATAGTCTTAACGATTCTGTCGAAAAGATGCAAAAGTAATCTTTTGAATTGAAAAAATCATGAATATAAATTAAATTAGGAGAAATGGATCACTTTAAAAGAAATTGAAGGGACGAATTTCAGTCGATAATTTTACCTTACCTCTTGTAAGTTTTCAAGTTTTGATTAAGAGATCATCAAGGATCAGATAATATTATTTCACGAAATTAATATTATCAATTATTCCCATAACAGACTTAAACCGCTGGAATCAAGAGAGGACAAACATTGATATCTCCATTGTTTGTTATATCTATGCAATTTACTTTTACCTATGAGTAATTCGTGTGGATCAATCGATCTCTGTTAATCTCTCCCGCTTTAGCATCATTTTATTTTGGATGATGGAAAATTCGTTGAAGTTTGCATAAATTGCCTAAATATGTAGTGATAAAAATTTTAATTATTCTTTGATATTAATTAATATTTCTAGAAGAACGAATAATAGGGATGATATGTTAGCACGAATCGGAATTATATTTTCCAAATATTATACTATATCATTATATCAATTATACCAAATATTATATTTTCAGTAATCGAAATATTAAAAAAAAGCAAAATGTTAGAATTCTGAAGTGATACAAAAGTGGACGAATAATACCTTTCCCAGCTACTCGAATTTATTGAAACAATAACATATCGGATGCGGCCAAATACAACATACAAAATCTTTCCACCACTTATTTCAAATTACTTACAGAAGCAGAAGTTCCATGAATGAAAGGACAAATTCGGATTCCTTCCATGGTAACAAAAGTCAATTTTTGCACGTATCATGATGTAATTTGATTATTGAGATGGAATGCAATCAAAAAGACGAGAATTGGTTTTTTCCTGATCAAATTTTAAGATCGTTTAAGAACTTCTGCAACCTAAATCGATATCTCAAGGGAATTTATAATTAATGAACGCGACCATAAGTGCAAAAATTAATCAGTAGGAAATATTCCGATTATACAATGTATATGTTAAAGCAGATGGTAAGGCCGAACTGATAGAAAACATTTTGGTCCACCGTGATCAAATAAAAAATTGTAACGAGAAAGCATATCTTTGTTTATTGATAATTTGAATTTTTTTTCAGACAGACAGATCTGAACAACCTAATCTTTTCATTTTCATTCAAATGATAAAATAGAAAGATAGAAAAAAACGAAAAGCTTCAATACCACATTTAAATAACAAAAAACTAGGAATGATTCTCCTACAGAAGCAAAAATGTTAATTAAGTGCAATAATAAACGTAGAACATAACAATATAATAAAACATAATATAAAATTATGAAGGAATAATCTGGAAAGAAGAAAGAACGCAGATTGAAAAATTACAGTTTGCTTCATTTCTTGATAAAACTTAACTTCAGTCCAGAAAATATTTCTGAAGATTTGTAGTAAGTACTTTTCTGCGAGCAGTCATTCATTTTCAAGTTTAAGATTTTCACCACTACAATAAGTACTCAAAAATCCTTTATTTTGGAAAACGACGGATTTCATTTGAAAGCCAAAAAACAGATGTTATCACAGCCATCGATACATTTTGATGCAGAGCACCCAAATAGACCGGTACATAGTGTACCTAAAATCCGGAATTCACTTAAAACTGTATATCATAATTTACAGAAATTTGAAAAGTTGTTTTCACAGCTACTCAATTCATATCCTCATATTCTGTCATATCTTCAAAAAAAGAATCCAAAAATTTAGATTAGTCGGCTCGGAATATAGGAGGAGAGAATAATGAATCAAAGAAATGATACAATAAGTAGTTTATAACCTACTTCCGCCGTATAATTTTAAGCAGCATAGAACTTTCTCCAATCTTTTTGCAGAATAAAAAATACCTTGCACTTAGCTATTACATTCAATCCTTGAAAAAAATAATTCAATCGATTACGTTATGAAGAAGAAGAATAAATAAACTTGAATGATTGGATATATTTTACCAAAGCAGCTATTCCCAGCAGGGCCTGCACGTATATCATGCCCATTAATGAATGTAATGCAATTTTGGCACGCCGATTAAGAAGCATACGACGTCCAACAAGCCATGTAAGCGTTACCGAAACCAAAGTTAAGTAAGCCTGTAAATAAAATCATTACGATATAAAACTAGCGGATAATGAAGCAACAGTCTGATCCTAATGATATAAAGGGCTTTGATACCAGAAAAATTACAAAGTCTTCCAAATCTGTATTTGTTGAGAAAACGCTTTCCAGTAAAAGTTATAAGAAGACCAAAAATTTAACCATATTTCGATGCATGAATTGGGCAGTTGCTGGATTTTCAAAAATGTTGCGCCATTTCGGGTCTTTTAGCCATAAATCTTCTGGAAGCCAATTTCCTGCATATTTTGGCCACGAATTATAAACTAATCCTGCATCTAAGCCAGCAACAAAAGCACCTGCAATTTTAATTGACTAATCAATAAATTCACCAATCTGAAATTATGGATGCCAAATAATCACAATTTCCATGACATTTTCTACTTTGTTAAAGAACAAACAAAATTAACCCATCACTGCAGTCAAAATTATCATCGTTTTCGAAAGATGTGTCATGCCGCGTAATTGCCCAATTTTACTAACATTTGTGTGCTGGAAAAATCTAATAATGCACATAAAAAATTTATTTGGAAAATTTATAAATAAAAACTAAATAGTATCGTTTTCTATTTCTCTTAATAAAGCCAAGATTTTATAGCATATCAAATTTTAAGTGATGTCATCGAGAATATACAACATTTTGCTAATCCACAGCTTTACCTACCTACAAACCTACAAACTGCGAACCTTCAAGAAATTTCAGAACCAATTTTTTGTGGATAAAGAACTTAGAAGATTAATATAAAAAAGATTTTTCTAACGCTAAGTTTTGATTAATGTGTAATCATAATAAAACAAAATTCAAGCCAACTGTCGAGCTCAGGTTAAGACAATCTTCACATAAAAAGTCAGTTATTTCAAATTTCAGTGAAGAAAAAACATACATCATGGGGTATAAAAATATGTGAAAGACCAGTCCATAAAAAGATAGTGTATAAAATAAAAGCTAGCGTAAGATGAGTGGCTAAACGATACTCCGAAACCCGAGGTATCTCTTTGTTAGAATTGTTCTTTGGATCCAATCCTGACTTCACCATCCACCAACCGATGAGTCCCTAAAATATATCAATGTTACATGAACCTTAACAATAATCTGGATCAAACAACCATTTTGATATGAAGAAAACAACTTGCCTGCAAGCAAATCAGAGCACCCGCAATAAACATTCGTTTCTTCATTGCAGAAGAAAAACGACCTTTTGACCAGAAAAATGCACAAGGAACTAGGAAAATAATACCCAATGTCCGTCCCCACATTCGATGAATGTATTCCATCGCCCAAATAAATTTGAATTCCGCCAATGTCATCTCTTCGTTACTACTTTTGCTACAAAAATTTTGGTAGCTATAAATTTTTTTAAACCTTGGTTTACTCATCAAAAAAAAATTTTTTTTACGCCGTTACGCATCATAATACATTTAACTGAAAAACTTATCAGTTAAACTATTTCTCACTAAACGGTAGTCGGAACCGTTTCGTAATACAGAACATACAATTTGTACTCTGGAAATTGCTTATAACGTTGAAATTCACTTTCCCATTCATCTTTACTCCATGGAGGCTTCATCGTACGAAATAAATCCCAATTGACCATACTCAGCCCTGACTCTGTCAATCTGAAAATACATAGCTGATCAATTTGGAAGATAATACTAAACGGCTTGCTAGATACTCCAATTTTAGATTAATCAAGTAGATAAAGAAACTAGAAACAACATTTTAGAAATTTAAGTCATGCCTTGTAATACCTCCCAAAGCAACTGCTCCATAAACCATTCCAGCACATCCTAACAACCACATTCCGATTGTTCGACGCTGCGCTGGTGGTAAGTGAGGTGATAATGACACTCCCAATACTGCACCCCTTTTAATGGCAACCGTTCTGAAATTTTAATAAGAATAACTCCAGAAATGAATGAATGTCAATTAAAAGTTCCATTAGAAACATCACAACATAGCACAGCCTCAAAATATCATCTGTAATTTTAACAACCAAAAAAAGCTAACATTCGAGAAATCTTAAGAGAGGGGAACATTCCCCTCACATTGTTACTGAATGCCGGACCAGTAAGAATTAATGACTTTCCGATTACATTACTCGATACTCGTCCAATGAGAAGATGTGAAAATAACAACATCGCTGAAACACAATTCTTTTTCTAGATAACGCAACAAAATTATTGCATTATTATACTGATTGAAAGCAATGATAAGCAATTTATGATTAGATAAAGCATTTCCTTCCTCGAAAAAAAGGCGTATTTGTCACAATGCAAAGCAGCATAGAATCCTATATGCGGTTAGTGATTAATTGTTCACTCTCTGCCAAAAACCGATTCAAATAGATAAAGTTTATTTCACAAATTTAATAATAACACACAATAAAACTTATTATTGCAGTGATAAACATTATTCATTTCTCTTACAATAAAATAACCCTTTTGTTACAATGGCATACAATATTCCACATATTTTTTACAGTACAGATTATTCCTGTGAATTACCTGAAGAATATTTAGAACAACAAAGGTCATTAAAGCTTTCAGCATGATCTATTTGGTGATCACAAATTAATAGTAAAGGCCATTTAAGACAACAGCTGAGCTAACATTAATAAAGTATACTTCATGAAATTATAATCACAACAAATGGAATCAACTTTAAAAAGTCAAAAAAGAAAGCAGAAGGGCTTAAAACAAATATTACTAGTTAATTAAATAACTAATTCAAATATTAACGCAACATAATTGTATAAGGATTACATCAAGTCATATTTAAAGAAGCATGTTTACTTGCGATGTTCTAATTTAACAATGAGGTATATCAATGTTAATCTTTGTGTATAGGAAGAAAAGTAAAGTAAAAGTCCGAAACAAATCACAGCAAAAAGACAAAAACCTAATAATGCAAAGAAATTTCACAGTTATAAATTGATTAATCAAAAATTATTCTCTTTAAATAGAAAGTATTGCATAATCTCACTTATATTTTTCAATTTCTCTATCATAAACAATTACTTTCACACTGCCAAACTTAAATTCACTACAGACAATACACTAATAATATTAATTACATCTATTTAATAGAACCCGTATTGGGACAAAGCTCAAATTACCGTTACAAGTAAGGAAAAATCTTTTCATCATTTCATCATTCGCATCATTTGAGCATAGAAAATCTTGCAATGTCTTGAAGCACTTAACAGAAATAGAGCTCAAATTCCAAAATATTTAATCCTACCATTTATTCATCAAAACACAAAATATTTTCTGAATGAATACATCATAAGTTTAGAATTTTAAATCCTAAGAAGCCGTTGTAGCAGGGCAGAAAAGCATCCGGAAGCCAAAATCAAATTACGGATTTTGTTTCTTCTCGTATAAAGGTAATTTGGGAGTAATGCCCAATGTTTCAAATTTGAAACGCCAGTAAGCAACAACCATCCTATCCCACACATTTCCCAAATCTGTGAGTGCTGGACGAACATCTAATATAGTGAATAACTTCGATTTTGGATCAACAGCACCACCATCGTAAAAATCGATTACATAATGAACCTGGAAATGACTTTTTTTATCATTCAGCAAAGTTTTATAAGTTTAAAAGAGTAGAACGAATCTTTCTTATTTTCAACAGGTTGCATAAGACAGCGTCATCTGACTTTTTTCTACCTTCCTACCCTGCGCATAATTTTTAAACGACACTAATTGTCCATAGTTTTTAAACGATACTAATTAAAAGCGGTAATTTTAAATTTATTCGCTTCTCGTATAAAAATAAACGAACATCTTTTTGCCCACATCGATCTATCGTCCAATCATGCCGATCAAACGGTAAATCGTATCTGAAAAAGAGTCTTTTAGATAACTATATTGAAAAGTTAATGATAATGATATAAATAAAAGCTCCCAACGCATTACCAATTTTAAAAACAAATGAAACAAACCCCAGTAATTGTCTCATTCGAGCTCGCGGAGAAATTTTTTGAGCATTGCCATGGAAATTTTTTAATTTTGGACAATTGCATTCACTGCAACTTATTATTTGGTAGACAATGGGATAACAAATAAAAAAAAATTATCATATTTAGGGAACTCGTTATTAGTAAGGTCATGAATTGCCAAAAAATTCCTCAGATTATAAAAATTCAACTAATTAAAACTGTGTGCGAGCAAATAATACTTAATACTGTATTTCATTTTTACCGAATCTCCAAATGGAGAAAGACATAAATTTCTACAAACGAATAATGGGCTTCATTTTTAGAAGTATTAATTAAGAAACTGAGGCATAGCACAATTAATCAGCTTCTTCTCTTTAAATGAAAATGTATAATATGAAAAGTAATAAAATTAATGAATTATTAGTAAAGAAAGTTTTCTTTTTTATAAAACATACGGATGCAGAAGCATTTCCCACTTCAAAATTTCACGCCATACTTCCTCGTTATTTGCATTATGAATTTTGATAATTTTGTTCATATCTTTTGCACTAATCTGATCGTCCTTCCACTGCCATCCTGCAAACAACTGATAAAGAATGTCTTAGCAGAGAGTGATGAATACTAGTTCATAGCATCAATCCAGAAACCGCAATACCTTTTCTTAGCATAGCATTCCAAAACATTTGTTCCGACGGATATTCCCAATAACCATCCTCTGTAGCCTTCG
The DNA here is from genome assembly GCA_013365365.1 of Cruorifilaria tuberocauda. NCBI lineage: Eukaryota > Metazoa > Nematoda > Chromadorea > Rhabditida > Onchocercidae > Cruorifilaria > Cruorifilaria tuberocauda. The sequence continues at coordinate 45,393 of JABVXU010000083.1, forward strand.
GAATGGTAGATCGTTGACGTTCGATACTTAATGGAAATGGCTGGCCAGGAGAAGGTCTTTGATTAGGAGGAGGCATCTACAAATTTAATACTTCATTTATTGATGTAAAACTTTCGTTTATTTTTGATTCGCAGTTGGAATAGTGAAATAAAATTTTACCGACAACTTACAGCATTTAAAGTATTAAATTCAGACTCCGAAGTGCATCCATACTGTTGATATCTTGGGCACTCAGAAGCTATTGATTTAGCTACATCCTCTTTCTTAGCGCTAACAGATTGATCTTTAACCGGTTGATATGGACAATTGAGTTTTGATGCCTAAAATTTAGAAAGAGCTTAGAGAATAGAAAATGGACTAAAATGTGAATTAGTAAAAAATATTATAAGTTCGACAGCTTAGACAAGCTAAAAAAGCAGGGAAATATTACCTCAGGTTGAGAAGTTTCACACGACGATCGCCAATTGCCCATTTTCGTTGATTCTTGTGAGAGGAAAAATTATGTAGTGAAATAGATGACAAGGAATATAAGAAGGATGAAGAAGCAACGTGGTTAACGATATCCCTCACGTTCCTAAGTCTTCCAGACCGCGTTTTACGCTGAACACTACTTAAAGATTCGGAACCGTTAAATACCCAAAAAGCTTACTGGCGCGATAGATTTAAAATGTCTCGAGCAGCGACTACAGCGTGGGAGTTTACGCGGATGTGGTAATTGCGGATTGCTTGAGATTTTGTATGTTAGCGTAATGTTAACACTTCTAAGTGTTAAATTTTTAGATATTCTTGTTTTCCTATCTTTCACAACTAGCATTATGATCTTTGCAAGGTAGCTAAGGTTACCAGTACTGCATGCAGAAAACATACATTACATATCAGACCCATATTCTCAACGGAATACTCTCAACGGAATTCTTGAAATCTCCCAATATGATATTATTCGTGATTCTGATGTTCAGTATTGCCTTTTCCATCCTAAGTCGACAATTATTCCATTATTATTTTCGTGTTTTCTCGCTTTTCTCCTCATCTTACCTCATAGTTATTGCTCTACTATGTTGAGACATGTAATTACGTCCTCCCAATGAATCACTACTTCTTTGCCATATCTAATCCAAATTAAGTAATTAGGATGATTTTTTCAATATTGTTTGAAGATCCGTTAGAGCTTAAGAGTACAGAGAGCAAAAAGAGCCTAATGTACAGATTTTCCAGTTGATTGAATAATTCCTACTTTGTAGTGCTTTTTACATTGAAATGAATGTTGAAAAATTTACCAGATAGCCTTCCTCAGAACTTTTGTAAGTTAATTGATCAACTATTTCAGTCCGTGAATCATTCGATTAGCATAGCAGTTGTCCACACAACTTATCGTATGAGTTACTCAATTAGTTAATCTATGAATTAGTCGTTGAATCGGTTAAGTGAATCATTCAATTATTCGGTGATTCAATCTTTCGATCAGTTAATTATATATCAGCATAAAGCCGTGAAAATTAGCCAAATAATTTCCAGAATAATGCAGTCAGCGTTGTTCTTTATGTAAATTTTAAATATCATAGCTAGAATGCAAAATTTGAATATCGTAAGTAGAATGCAAATTTTAAATATCATAGCTAAAATGTAAATTTTTAATATCGTAGGTAGAATGTATTATGCTAATTTATTTTGAAGAAATGAAGAGTTGGATAAGATTTATATGGGAATTATTTCGAGTGGAAGTCAATTATTAGGTTTGTTTGGTATTTGTGCGGTTGTTTCGTACTTCTGCTCTCAAGTAGCTTTTTATTGGTTGCTTGATCGAGTAATCGGTGATTTTTGTATGTGTTTGAAACGACGGTCTCTTTTTGTATTTGATTAAAATATTCTATTATTGTTTCTCTCCATACTTTAACTAATTCATATACTTTGATAAAAAATGTCTGAATTATAGAGGGGGCTTCTCAATGATATTTTTTTTCTGATTTTTGTCATTTATAAAATTTTGTGAAATATTAATGCATTAATATACTGTTATAACAAACTTTGTTAGTGAGTGCTGTCTTGTCTTTTATTATATTAGTCACAACTTTTTTTTGTTGGATGTACCAATACATTCCAGAAACTGTCGCTTTGCTAACCAATTTTGCGGGATAGAAAGTGTAAAGTTGAGAGGATATTGGTTAAGGAAGCTTTATAGAACTAGCAGAAGTTAGCCGGTCTGCAACAATGCGTGAAATTCTTCAAGTTCAAGCTGGGCAATGTGGCAATCAAATTGGCACAAAGGTTTCCACAATTTCGATGTTTATGTGATCTTCACACACAACAATTCATGATTATTTTGTAGCGGAAGAAATGAGATTTTGTGCTGAAAGTAAACTGGATAAGAAATGAAAATAGGATTTAGGTGATTTAGAAAGAGCTACGTGATTGTACTAATGTAGCGAGAATATTGCATGCTTTCGAGAATATTAGGCATCAAGGAAGCGTTTGTTTCGAACATAGTTTTATGTCGTAAATTTGTAGTTCTGGGAAGTGATTTCGGATGAGCATGGTATACAACCTGACGGTATATACCGTGGTGAATCAGATTTGCAACGCGAGCGTATCAATGTATACTACAACGAAGCAAGCAGTTAGTCTTTGCATTTTTGGTTGAATAGTTCTAGCAGGACTTCGAAGTATCGAGAAACGAGGTTTTTTGTGTTTTCATCAATTGTTTGGGGGTTTCATTTTTTCGGCAGAATTACAATCTCTTATTTTGTTTATTTGATATTTTTTTCGTTAGGTGGTCGTTATGTCCCTCGTACCGTTCTGGTTGATCTGGAACCTGGTACCATGGATTCAGTTCGCAACAGTCCGTATGGCAAGCTCTTTCGCCCGGACAATTTCGTTTTCGGTCAAAGTGGTGCTGGCAACAACTGGGCTAAAGGACATTATACGGAGGGCGCGGAGCTAGTTGATAATGTTCTGGATGTCGTGAGAAAAGAGGTTGAGGGATGCGATTGTTTGCAGGTTAGACTTACCTCCACTACCAACTTTTTATTCTTGCGGGTTAGCTAGAAAATTTTTGATAACTGAATAAAGAAATTATTGATAATTTTAGGGTTTTCAACTCACTCATTCGCTAGGAGGCGGTACAGGCTCAGGCATGGGTACCTTAATGATTTCGAAAATTCGCGAAGAGTATCCGGACCGTATCATGAGTACCTTCTCAGTCGTTCCATCACCAAAGGTTTCCTTTCGATAATATGTTACCTACAGTGCCATAATTTAATCCTTGCTTAATCAAAAATTAGAAATAACCAAAGAAATAATTTGAGAGTCGGTGGATCGGCTGATTACTAAATAGCTTTATAGAGTATTGTTTTAAAGAATACCCATATTTAAAAATGCATGGGATCTTATTACAGGTCTCAGATGTTGTACTGGAACCGTACAATGCTACTCTGTCGGTTCATCAATTAGTTGAAAATACAGATGAGACATTCTGTATTGACAACGAAGCGCTGTATGACATTTGCTTTCGAACTCTGAAGTTAACAAATCCTAATTATGGTGATCTCAACCATTTGGGTATGCTATATCATCATTTAGTTCTTATTGCTCCTGCATGATTCAAATTTAGCTTGCATTATATCATTAAGTTAGTTTGGGTAGGATTTATGGGTAATTTATTATAATTTAGTCTCAATGACAATGTCTGGAGTGACAACCTGTCTTCGTTTTCCTGGCCAACTTAACGCTGATCTCCGTAAACTGGCAGTGAATATGGTCCCCTTCCCACGTCTCCATTTCTTTATACCAGGATTTGCACCACTTTTCGCACGTGGGGCGGCTGCCTATCGCGCTATCACTGTTGGTGAACTCACGCAACAGGTTAGTTTTTCAATTAATGATGTTGCATATTTGAAGCATTCATAATTTATATTTTCAGGTTTCGTTCAAATTAATTTAGCATCCCTTTTTTCTTCCTTGATAACCATCATGATTAATACATTTTAGATTTTCGATGCGAAAAATATGATGGCAGCTTGTGATCCACGACATGGCCGTTACCTTACGGTAGCGGTCATGTTTCGCGGTATAATGTCGATGCGTGTATGTTTTTTTTCTTAGCAGATGATTTTTTTAATATTTTTTTCAAGTTCAGCACTGTTCATTTCATAATATTTTTTCTTTTCATTTATCCGATATTTCTTTCACTTCCATAGATTCTTTGAACGTAGTTTGAATTTAAGGAAGTGGACAATCAGATGTTCAATGTACAAGACAAGAATTCATCGTATTTCGTAGAGTGGATTCCGAACAACGTCAAAACAGCTGTTTGCGATATTCCACCACGTGGCTTGAAAATGAGTGCTACTTTCATTGGTAACTCGACAGCTATCCAGGAACTTTTCAAACGTATCTCGGAGCAGTTTACTGGTATATTTTTAGTGATATTTTTGTTAAGATTTGATATTGGGAGTACCAAAAAATTTTGAATGTCAAGTCATCACTCACTGACGCACTAAATATACTTTTAAGCAATGTTCCGTCGTAAGGCTTTTCTTCACTGGTACACCGGTGAAGGAATGGATGAGATGGAATTTACTGAGGCAGAGAGCAACATGAATGATTTGGTGTCGGAATATCAGCAGTACCAGGATGCTACCGTAGAAGATGAAGGCGAATACGAAGAAGGTGGCAGTCATGACTATCATAATCAGATTGAAGCGGAATATTAAAATCAAGGAAATATTCATATCCATCCAAATTCCACCGCTAATCAGTCCTGCCAAATTTAGTTCTAAAAAACCTGTCGTACTGATTTTTGATTTTATCAAGGAGGTATAAAGGTGGTAACTCATTGAAATGTGATTTACAAAATTTATAAGTATGAAAATTGATTGCATTTACTCGAGATTAAAATCTGTATTAAGTCTGTAAAAATTTCGCGCTATTAAATTATATTCAGGAAAATGCATCAAAAGTAATCTGATTTTGTATTAATAAAAACAGAGGGATAATATTGCTTTTAATTAATCATAGAAATCAAAGAAATACCTTTTCAGTTCCACAATACAATATTAAATTCTCCTTTAATTTTTCTAGATGGGTTTTGTAGGATATAAAACTTTCAAATTTGGAAATTCTGAAACTCGTTGTGGTACATTCGCTTCATCTGTCTTTTTTTCCCCCTTCATCACTCTAATCCTTTTTCGGACTTATAAACATACATTCTCAGATTATAGCAAACAGTTCGGTTCTTGCCAGTACAAACATAAAATTGCCCAGAGTTTTATCTGTGTTTGATATTAACGTTTTTGTGTAAATCGAGATCTATTTTAAATAAAAAATTTTTTCAAACGTGTCTGTTTGCATCTATGTCAAGCTGAAAGATAAGGATGTTTCTGATGGATTACCACTGGCAATCCTTTCTGTACAGTAATATTAGATAGTTTCTTGTAGTGACAAATAATGTATGAATACGAGGAGAAATGAATGCACTACCAAATCAACGTTATGTTTCACCTATATTCATTAAACATTCTCTCATTGATGTTTAAAATTATTTCTTTCTTGCTGACAGTTACATTCAACAGAGATTATTGTCAAGATAGTTTGGGATGACAGAGTGATAACAGGTATAAACATGAAGTGTTCTATCAATTACGTTGCCATTCCATAATATGAGTAGTAAGGAAGAGAGCTTTATCATGAAGATATTTCTGAAATATTATGCCGTCATAACAATGATTAAAGCAAGATGCTTTTCTGGAACGAAGGAATGTTTTAAGAGATACTGGTAATTTATTGCATGGAACGTTTAAAGATTTTTGAGTAGCTCATTACTTTCCTCTTTCAATTTCTTTATTGGTTTATAATTTCAACAAGAATTTTCATTATTTTAAAGAATAATTAGAATGAAGGACAACGATACTGTTGATGAGAAAAAATGAAGTGATGAGATGAAAAATACGATGAAGTTTCCAATTTCTTAAATCATTTTACGATCATTTTTATTATGAATGTTATAATCTGATAATAATGGAGTCTCTTTTATTTAAAATGAATTCTTTGAATTTTTATCAATCTATCAATTCCTATCAATACTTTCGCTATCAACCATTATCATGGTTCTTTTGATAACATTGATAGTAAAACAGCAATAGAGAAGAGAAAGACACATCATTATTGGGTCTTTAGATAAATACGGCAAATATGGTTGTCTTCTAGTTGAACTTGTTTCTTTTAATTATCTATTTATGTATAATTCGTTAATATTTGGGTAAGATGTATAAGATTCATGATCAGCTTAGCATTAGGATAATGATATTTTTGATATTGTATTTTGTCAAACGTGAATGATAAATAAAATAACAAATTAGGAATATAAGCTTAGAATGTTATCTTATGTAAAAAAGTAGAAAGAATGAAAATTAAAACAAATAAACACTTATCGTCATTTAGATGAAATGAAATAGAATGAAGGAATAAAATGGATGATAAAAATTTTCATTTATTTTTTACTTCAGAAGTAAACAAAATTTGACTGTATAAAATTTCCAATAGAATTATTAGAAGTTAAGAATTGTTTGATAAGTATATCTCAGGACTGATGCAAATTAATGAAGTATCAAATTAATTTATATCATATTGTATGACAACAATAATTAGGACAAAATTAATAATTGAAATTAGTAATTCCCGAAATAAGTCAATTTGATTGCGTATTAGCCAATTTCGATAACAGTTACATGGATGCTTAGTGAATATTATTGATAATAGAATATTGTAAATTATATACTTGTAATTGTTATTGGGTACTTATTATAATTTTTATTTACTGTTGCTTACATACATATTAGTATCTTAAATGACAGTTTAGAGATATTTCGGGATATATCAGGAATTTCCTGTGCAGTATACACTACAAATATTCCTTGTTAACATATATTAAAGTATATTGTCATTGATAGGAAATTGAGGAAATGATAATTCGATGAATTATACATTCAAGGATAATTTGATCAAACTTACTTAGAAGGAAGATAAGTGAAAGAGAGAGAGAAACAAATAGAATAAATATAGTTGAGTAAATTTTTTCTGAATTTGATATTAAGAAAGATAAAATGAAAAGATGATATGATTAGAGGAGAGATAGATAGGAATGAAAATAGAGTTGAAGAGACGAGAAATTAGAAAGAGGGGAATTTCGAATCTTTGTTCAAAGAACTGGGTCTACAACACATTGAATGATGAGATGATAAGTGACAATAACGCTTGGGCGGAGGGATTGTGACGTATCAAACGGAACGATGCGATTTTTATGGTTATTTTTATTCATCAAACAAGTTCATTCCGGCTTTACTCCATGTAACGGTATGTACAACTTCCTGTTAAAAATTCCATCATTTAAATTTAATCAGAGATAAGCAGCATTTCATTATTATCAACATTACATCTCATTTAATCTATCATAATTATCAGAGAAGAATAATTTTATGAGATGTATAATATGTTAAGTACTGAATTAAATATAAATTAAAAATTCAGGAAAATCACCACTCGGTGGTACGTGTGATTGGAATATTGATTGTGAGAATAAAGGATCGATATGCTTACGTGGACGTTGTAGATGTCATCCACATTATGCTGAAATTGTAGATGAGAAGAGAGGTAATCCACATTGCAAAAAACGTAAGTATCAAAACACTCTTTTATACTAATACCTTAATTTAATCGTATCTGTGTTAACAATTGCAAACTTGTAATGCAAAACTATCACAAATAATAGACGTAAGGATTCATAACTATAATAGTAACATAAGTTTTATCACTTTCATTTCAAATTTTGGAAGAAAAAAAGAAATGGAAGATTTTAGTACCTGCAAAAGTCGGTCAAACGTGTACCTCTAAATGTCGTGAGCCATTATTTTGTCGAAGTGGACAATGCCAGTGTGTTCAACGTGGTACCACAACGCTGATCAACGGTCAATGTATATCAAGTATGTTTATATTCTTCCTCAATTTAATTTGCATTTGCATATTTTAATTTAATTATATAATTCATCGCTATCAGTTACTAGTTTTGCAATATCATTAATCTTAGTCTAATTAATTAGTAACGATCTATTTCTTATTGCAATTTTAAGCATTCGTTATAATTATTTAATAATAAATAATATGCTTAATTCTTATTTTGCTATATAATTTGCTTAGCTTAGTTTTTTTTTGAAAATTTTGCGTCTATAATATAATGTTCTAAAAGTTTTACTTCAATCTTTAGTCTATATTGTAGGTTCTTGCAAATGTTTACTTGCAATATGATATGAATTATCAAAAGTGCTAATTATTTATTGCTGTTAACTGATTATTAAATTACTAATAATTGGAATTATAATATAAACATATGTTTTTCATACTTAATCAATTAAGCATAATTAAGCAAGTCGAGTTGGTGATCGTTGTACACGACATTACGATTGCTCAGCACCTTTTTCGGCATGTTTGAATTCGCAGTGTGTATGTATTAGTGGTACCATACAGCAGGGTTCACAATGTATAGCTAAACCAGCTTGTCCACTTGGAGGTCATTTTTCCTCTTTCATCTACTAGATTTTTTTCCTCTTATTCTCAAAATGCAAATCACCGACAATTATAATAATTGTAGGTATTCCTGGTAGTGCATGCATTCGTAAAGCAAATCAACATATGGTGGAAAATTTTGTCGATGATGCTGATGATTGTCCGCTTGGACAGGTAAACAAAGTTCCTTCATCTTTATAATCTGTTTCTATTAATCTAGTTATCATTTCTTTTGATTAACTTATATGAATAGTATATGAATAGTATAATTATCGGATAAAATTAGTTCAATTACAAATGCTATCAGTTGGAGAAGGAAAGAAGACATAAGATAAATATTTCCAGGTATGCGTAACTGTTGGTGAATCACCGACGGGACATTGTTGCCCAAAAGTATGTCCACTGCGAACATTACCAGAACTTAATTATTCTTGCGACCCCACTGCAAGTATCCGTTGTCCATCTGATACACACTTTTGTCATCGTATTTCAGGTATTTTGCTTTTGCTCCATATCAAATTTTTATTATAGATATTTGCCTATTGAATTTGAAAATCTTTTCAGATTTTCCTTAATAACTGTTTGTTATACATCTTTTTTAACACTTATTGTATATACGTTATTACCAAATTTATTTAGAAATTAGAAGCTTTAGAATGGAATTAAAGTGACAAATTGTTAATTCAGATGGTGGATTTTCGCAATCATTGTGTTGCCGTCGGCCATGTAATGCTCTGGCACCAAAAGCATTATATATTAATGGCACATGTGTGGCACGTGGACAGCTTAACTCACAATGTACTGCAAATGAACAGTGTGGTGGTGGTGAGACTATGATATGCAATAGGGTAGGTTTGTGGAATGAATGAGAATTTGTTTCGGATGGAAGAAGCCGAAAAAAGTCGAATTTTTGGTCACTTGTGTCTTTTTTTTAAAAAAGTAAAAACGATATTTCATAAGTTTGATATCTAATCGCATTTCTATAAGAAATGTTGTTGTTTAGGGACAATGTGAATGCTTAGCTGGATTTCATCCACTTGTCGATCCAGTAACACATCCATTACGCAACCCAAGTCAAACCTGTACAAGAGATTGCGAGTCGGAAGCACTTTCCAGAGATACAACCTGTCTAAAGTCTGTAGCACTTGAAGCTCACTGTTTTATCCAAAAACAATGTCCGACAAATTCCGGATGCTACAGGCAGGTTCTTTATAACCAAGCCAAAAATTACAAATATTAGAATTTTAAATAAAAAGTGGGGATGAGGGAAAGAAAAAGACAGAAACAGCTTAACAATTAAATTTAAGTAAATGCATTTCTCAATGATTTTCGTGATGTTTCCTTTACTTTTAGAGGTCGTTGTCAATGTAAATGTGGCTTTAAAAAGGAAAAACAGCGATGTATCCAACTACCTCCACCTCCAACAACAACAAGGCAACCATCTGGTATAAATCAAAACTAACTTGTAATGCTTTTGGTTTGATGTCTCTTTCAAGTAGTATTCTTAAAGGATTCTAATTTCAGTAATAGCACCTGGTACTGTACCTGGTGGCGATTTCTTAAGCCTCATTGGAAATTTCTTTGGTGGAACGGAAATGCGAAGCGCTGCCGGCAGATAAGATAGAAGCACTGTTCATATAATACACATTTCCGGGTTTATGTTAGTGTTGTAATATATTTTGTAAATTCTTGTTGTAAAATCTCTCAAACAAGCTTAAGAAACTACTATCTGATTTTAATTAATCATCAGAAGATGAAACGTTCTTAATGAAAATGATGAATATAAATAAAAACAATCAGATTAGGAAAAATCTTTGCTAGGTATTCAATAAATTACGATGATTTATTATACATAGAAATGTTACACCTATCTAAAACCAGATTCTCCTCTTCCGATTCATCTCAAACCTTGTAACAGGCATAATCTTAGAAAAGAACCGAAAAAAGAATATGCTGAATGAATTGGTACAACAATTAAACAACCTACCTATCTGAAGAGAATCTCAAAATAAAAAATATATTACAAGCAAACACAAAGAATATCATATTGAACAACAGTTAAGATCATTTCAATGGGATTCGACACGCAATGTACTATTGACAACGCATGCCGAAAGTAAAGAAGCTTTTAAAGTTAATTATGAAATCCATTTCGCTTCATTCACCTGTATTTAGCTATCAGTGGCTAATGGTTAAGAATGAAATAAGTTAGATAAATAAAAATATCTTATGTTAAAGAAAGCACAAAGGACTAGATACTTCGTCGCAGTTCAGTTAGTTTGAAATGTATTCCTTGACAACCATTGGAACGGCAACTTCTTTGACTTTTTCCGTACCAACAAGCAGCTCAACCAATTTCAGTGCAAATTCTAATGCAGTTCCTGGGCCACGGCTCGTTACTATATGATCTGTTGTAACCACCCGATCTTCAGAATATTTGTATCCTGAAACCAAAAAGAATTTACCTGAAAACTTTCCACTTGGAAAAACTTCAAGCTTCCAGCAAAAAAATAATTTTAAAAACTCTAATTTTCCAGAAAAACAAAAGTAAAAGAAAATAGTTATTTCAATAGGTATTAGTAATATGCTACTACGCAAAACAATGCAATATGAAATTTTTTAAATATCCATAGTTTCAAATAATATAATCATAGGACTTTTCACTGAATAAATTTACCGCCTTCCACAAGTTTTGGTTTAACGCTTGGATGTGAAGTTAACAATATGCCCGGAGCAATACCATGACTTTTTAGAGCTATCGGTGCAGCACATATCGCAGCTATGTAACGACCACTTTCATGCTGAGCTCGAAGTATAGTACCCACTTCATCTGACTGAAACTCAGATTACTTCTTCCTTCAATACCAACGCGAAAACACTCCATAAAAGGACAACGACGGCACCAAATTTTTTAATCATCAAAAAATTAGTGCCTCCATCATTATCTTGCTGATGCCTACTGAGCAGTAGATTGTGTAAAGGAAAAAAAGAAAAAATCCTATTATTTACAAAAGAATTTTAGCAAAATAAAATTACAGTCCAGGGAACAAAAGTCACAAATCAAAAAAAAAATCAGTTTTACAAAAATCGAAGCCTTAAATTGAAAAATAATAATACTAGGAATACGAATAAATGCTGGCATCAAATGATGCGAACTTACTGCTGCAAGAGAGTTTGCTCCCTGTAAGCCACCTGGCAAAATCACAACATCGAATTTGTTATCTGCCACCTCGAATAAGGCTTTATCAGGCATAATCATCACTTGCCTCGAACATTTCACTACATTTTTATCCAGGAGACCAGCAACAGTAACCTGTGAAACTGTGTTCACATAAACGCGAAAAACTGAAGAACCTAGAGTTTCACAAAAATAAACAGCTAATTATGATAGAAGTTATTCGCCCGACACAAAAAAAAGTGTTTAATATAAAATAAATCTCAACTTTATTAAAACTATACATCAGTTATACCTCTACAAATGCAAATATTAATCCATGTGACGACAAGATCAAATTCGATTTTAATAAAAATGAAAAGAATGTCGCTCGAAACCTCAATTCCAGCTCGTCTCAAAACATCAATCGGGATAACGGTTTCCATTTCTTCAGCTCCTTCAGCAAGTATAACCATCGCAGTTTTTGATGCCATGTCTAAACGTTCAAAGACCGATATAGAGCTGAACTAATGATTATTTTAAAATTCAAGCACTTTTTATGTTTCACGCTATACATAAATAGAATTTCTAGACAATGTTGATCAATAAAGACGATTGCATTTACTACTATGCTAATTTAAACTGAAATGAAAATTATATTACAGGAAACGTAATAATAATGAAAAATGAAGTTTAGGTTAAACATGTTAAATGATAAGAAATAAGAATTAAATAAAAGGTAATGAAGGAAACACTCTAAGGTACAGAAAAGGTACACGTCGGAATGAGCAAATCTTGTGTAACATAATATAAATTCATTTCAATTTATTCATCAAGGTACGAAATAAGCTTCAACCACGCTGTCTAGTATAAGTGTAGCTTTCATTCAACAGAAAAAGCTAACACGGATACTGACAGCTTTAATAGAACTCTTTCGTTAGCGGTTGGCGACAATTTTTAATCTTTTTGTTTTTTCATCCTTTAAAATAATTGTGCAAACAATAAAAGCATCATTCCGGGCATGTTTTAACTAGTATTAAAGATTATTTGGTTTCCGGAACAAATGGATTTCTGGCATCTTATCAGATTTTTGTGTTAATCTGATTCGTATATTAACAATATTCCATCTAATTAACTGTAATCAATTTTAATAAGCTAAAAAATTCGATATGAACATTGTTGGCTGTCGTTAGAACGGAAGTGATATAAACAACATGAGAAAATGTTTGATGAACCTGTAAATTCGTCGATTTGTTTCCTTCTATGCGATTTTATGAATTTTCGGACAATTGTACCACTAATATTAACTATCCGAGATTTATATGCAAGTAGCGTCATTTGATACTTCGTTCTTCAAATATCTACAAATTTTATGCAGGCCAACAAATGTTATATAAAGAATCGATTATGCGATTACACCAGAAAACTATCGATCATAGCAGTCAAAAAACTTAACAATATCTTGTTAAAATATTTATCAACTTCATAAAGTTATATTAAACGATATTTTTGATTCTCCAATTTTCTTCCTGTCTGTTTTTTAAGTTTCGTAGTCTTATTCTTTCTGCCACTGCCAAAAACATTAATTAATCATTGAAATCTAATCCATATCTATAAGTTTATTTAAAAAAATGAATCAATTATATCCACAGATTTTGTTAAGTGTCAACTTCAACTGATAATATATTCACGAATATAATAAATTATGATAATATAGTCACTTTAAAGTATAATCCAATGTGATAATATATTTTGCTTTGGAATATAATCCCTACTATTCTTCACTCCCAGTAATGTTCATATTATTATTGGATTATACTTTAATGTGACTCTTCATACCTTTTAAGGTGCAATTCAACAATAACAATATATTAGCTTAATATTCGGAAGATTATATCATCAGATTGCTGTATTTATCAGTGCCAATACTTCGAAAATTTTCAGCTTGTGAAAAATAATTCTCAGTCAAACATAATTTTGAATTTCTTCTAAATTATTATGCATGATTTATTATCTTATTCATCTGTTAGGCATTTTCTCCTCTTAGCTATTACAGATAAGGGCATAATGGTTTAGGGCACAATGGGTATTAGGACTTATACTCATCTCCACAAAAAGTTATATCCACCGGGGACAACAAGATAACAACAGCAATAATACCGATGGTAAAGCAGAGAAAAAGCAAAAATGATAGGAAAATATCCTAGCATCTACGATGCATGCAGAACCATCAGCTGTTATCTTAATCTAGCTTTTCGTGGGGAATTTACAGTAATTAAAACAGTGTATTAAGAAAAGAAATACACTTTTAATCGGTAACAAAAAAATAATAATAGCATATTACAGTAATATCAGCAGCAATCTAGAACTATACCCTTTGTATCTGTATTCACCGGAACAGTTAAGAGCAAACTTTTAAAATATTACAAATAAAGTGAACCAAAATTTTCAAGTATTTACAATACTGGCGTAAATAATACTATATAAAAGATTATTTTAAATAAATATTAAAAAAAGAAGTGAAAGTCTGGCAAATACATTTGAACAATTAAATTAAGCAATTATATCCTTTGCGAGATAATTTCAATAAAACCAGAATAGTAAATTAGAAAGCATAACCAAAAAGGAATAAATAAAATGGAAATAAGCAACCCGAAAAAGAGTTATTAATAGAACTGTCATTTTATATTTGTACTAGTAATAATATTTGTACTGTAATAAATTTATACTAAGAATAACCTTATTAAATTAATGGAAAATCTAAACGCTCTAAATGGACTTCACTTCAAATGTTTTTCTCAATGATATATAATTCTTAGTTAAATTCGATGCATTATGAAAACGGAACAGTTAGTAGACCAATATCAGCTTCACCTAGTACCCAACATCGGTCAACGTATCACAAGCTATCTTGAACAATCATGAAAATAAACATGCTAACATGACCACTAATATATTAAAAGGATATCGTTAAGCCGAAAAATTAAGCATATTAGTCTTTATACGATTTAATGAGAAAGGTATATGTTACTTCTTTTTCTCATCTCTTTTAAAGAGTACTTCGGATTTGTTTGACACCCAAAACATACTTAAAATAGGCTGCATTGAGTTGCTCGAGTATGATAAATGTTAACATAGTATGTGGGCCCATACGAAAATAATAAGGTGTAAAACCTTTCCACAACGAGAAAAATCCTTCATTGCGTATGATTTTAGACCATACATCCAACATACCATTGTATTCTGGCTTCCCATCTATCACACGCATATTCTGTACTCTGAAAAAGTTATCATCATCACGAACTTGTTATCAACATTAGATCAAAATTCAGTCGGTTTCCATTCATATCGTAAATAAACTTATTGGAAAATGTTAACTCTTTCTGTCCCTTCAGTAAGTATTAAAATATAAATCCAAATGGAAATCAGGAACAAAGGACTACGCATAACGCTCGAGATAAGGCAACAGTTTTAACTAAAATATTTTTAAATATTCCGATAATTTTATCGTTAACAACTCTGTTGGAACTAATAAATATATTAAGGGTGACAATTACAACTACGAGGATTTATCCAAGCAATTTGATGGTCATCTTAAAAGTTAGGATAGCTTCAGACAAACTAATTAACCTTGTTTTAACAATATCAATCGGCATCGAAGCAATAGTTGTTGCAAGACCACTTATCATTGAAGCAGCAAGTTGCAATATCATACCTTCCTCGAAAAATCCAATTGATAGTAATGCTTCCTTACTCTGTGAGTAAGTACCTAATTGTGCTGCATTTACTGTCATAGCCCGAAGAACAGTTGGTCCACATCCCTACAAATTTTTATTTGAAGAATTAACTTCCATCTTTTAAGAAAAGTGAAGCTCCATAAAGACCACAATAAATATATTTACCCTCCATAGAGTAAAAATTCCTTCTTCCCGTACGACACGCACCAACGCATCCAAAACATTTTTATATTGTCTCTGTTGTTCGCGCGGAAGCCTGAATGATAGATTATCTTGGTGATAAGGCTAACCATATTTCGTTGTTAATTTACAGTACATAGTAACAAAGATGATTTACCGTCCATCGGTGCACATTCGAATAAGTGCTAGTTCTGCAGGAGTACCAACAAATGATCCAATAGCACCAGCGGTTGAACCGATAATAGCTTTTGTAGCAAAACTGGTTGTTGTTCCGTCTCTTAAAATTATTTTAAATCAAAAGCAGTTTGGAAATTTGATAAATAGCGTAATTACAGAATCAAAGTAATGAATGATACTTTGAAAAAGTAATGTCAAAACGGAAAAGCATTTCAACTATAGTGGAAATTAGTTTCTCAATATTTCAGAGAACAAAGCTAGAAGAAACTCGACAATTAAAATTTTAACTGTACTTCGAAAAAAAAGAGCATGAAAATAATTTTCCATCTGTTCAAAGGAAACCAACTTCGTAAATTTCTCGAACAGCCAAGTATAAATACCGAGACGAGTAGTCGTGTAAGTAGCCTGACGTAGAAGGCCAGCAGAAAGACCATCATAGATCGCGAAAAAGCCCTCATTTCTTATAATATTTCTTAGGACGTAAAAACTTGAATGAGATTCTTTTTTACCGGCTGAACTACTAAGTTGCATACGATTTTTTAGCAAATCCAAGGGTTGCACTAATAAAGTGGCACCCATCCTAAAATATTGGATTATTCATTATTCACGTATCAGGATATTAGATTTTAACTTCTTTGCATTTGCATCAATTGAAAAACAAAAATATGTACAATAAGAAATTCTTTCAATTAGCAGAATCACCTACCCTGCAGCTCCGCCAAACGCAAATTTTACAGTATTGGGAACTGTTACTGATTCCAACTTATCCTTCGAATTCATAGCTTTTCTTCACAGTTACTTGCAACAACGTTATTTTTTGAACTATTATTGCCACGCCAATTTTTTATCTGATTTCTTCGTCTCACAATACGGCATTATATTTTCTCACTTGCATCCTCCAGCGATTTACATTCAATCAACCGGCAGTTTCAATAAACTGAAATTAAAAAATATGTGAACAATAAAAAACCCTTTGTATAAAAATATTCGATATAATATAACCTTAATAATTTGTACTACGTTAAATATTTTTATATCAAAGTATTACAGTTTTATGAATGACTAACTGATTTATGAGCTCAGCTAAGTATACTTCGTGCACCTGTGTTAATATGCAGGAATGTCAATATTACAAATGAAAGTAGTTATTATTAAAAATTTGAATGATTAAAAAAAGGGCAAATGGGTATGGGCAAAATATGTCGACGAATATAGTCGTTGCAATGCTCCCCAAAAAACAACCGACAAAATAGGCATCAACTTAAACTGCCGAACAGAGAAATAAAACAAACAAACCAATCCATTTGTTTAGGTGCAAGAAGAAAGCGATAGTAACTAAAAATTATTGCTATTTTCATGCTTTCATCATCAATAACTTGAAATACATCACGGACAATTCAAGGAATGAAAACAATCACATGATTTCTGTAAACAAAACGTCTGTTGGAGAAATGTCACAGGACCAGTTAGCAATGTTTGCTTACATTTCCGATATGAGCAAAGGATAAGGAAGTTATGCTATGTTAAGCTTGTCTCACATATCAGCGAAAATCGTAATTCAACTGCCACTTCAAATTCTAACTAAAATTATTTTCATTCTTTCTTTTTCTATTCCGCTTCGATTTTAATGCTTTTGTATTTCGTCAAAGGAATGTATGCACAAAATGTCACACAAAGATCATAAACCATAGTACACTACAGAAATGTCATAGGATCCCGAATTAAATTCCTTCTATATAGATAATTGCTAAAGTGAAGTAATGAATTGATGATAAAGTAATTTGCTCCTTTCATTCATATGAAAAAATCAATTTCATTACTTTCTTCTCTTTATAATCATTCTTAGTCATTCATGTCTTCATGATTCTTCCATCCTTCCATTTATTCATTCAATTAATTTTAATTCTTCAATTCAGTTCAATTCTTCATATCATTCAACCTGTATTTACCACGTAATAATCAGTGTAGTACAGCTTATACTATTTTCCAAGATATTTATTTTCAATTCTTGCTGATAATTTACGTGTATTTATTTAACTCACCTCGCAATTAGCAATATTCCCAATCCAATATTATAAAATTAATCTCAGCAAACACTCATCAAACGTCGTCGCATACGTGTTGTACGCAACAGACTATGAAGCAAAGAATCACAGGATTTATTTGTAATAATTTTAAATAATCAATCTTATATATTTGTTTAATTGTTTATTTGTTATTTACATAGGTAAGGTATTAATTCATTTCCTAGTTATTTTGTAAGCATAGAAAGCAAGAAGATTAATTTCGGAATATTTTGTAAGTAATCACTAATTTTTTTTACTTATAAAATAGAATAATTAAATTGATAATTTCGTACCTTTTTTACTGGTAATATCAGATATAAAGGCAAAGATAACATCTATGTAACAAATTTATTTCAATGCACATATTGACATTTTGTAGCATATCGACAGTATTGAAAGGGAAAATTATGAAGATGGCTGTGGATGATAATGATCGCAAGGTTTCTTTTCCAGTACTCTTTCCTTGCTTCAATTTTTACAGTTAGAAATAGTGGCTTATTCATTCAGAGAATGATTTTAGGAACAATTAAATGAAGTTCAAGCGTTAGAAAGCATATTTTCTGGTACACCAGAATGGTTCTCATACACTATCGATGGCAATTCAGAGATAAAAGGGTGCATATCTATTGTTTTATCAAAAATTGAGAATGGCATTACTGTTCATGCAGGTTTGAATCTTGGATCTTTCACTTTATCTTACTGACATATTTTCTTTTGTATATAATGTTCGATTGGACATATTAATTTGTTGCTAATCGATAAATAATGTTTGGATAATTTATTATATGAGCCGTGAGTGCTGTTATAATTTGTTTTATTAACATCTTTGTTCATATTTTTTAGGTGGAAAAGTTATTCACGTTTTTTATCTTCCACCTTTATTGTTGTGTTTTACATTTCCTCAGGATTATCCGTCGCATTCCATGCCGTTATTTTCTCTTCGTGCAAATTGGCTTGATTCAGTCAAAGTATGTTCCCTTATAAAATTTTCTGTTAGGTGCTTTATTGTAGTTTTCTGAGTTTTTTCTCTTTGAGCATATTTGATGTCCGAATTTTTAATCTGATATTTCTGTGGAACTGGTGTCACATGATTTTTTATTGAAATAGGTTCATTATTAGAATGACAAGTTTTGATTTTCAGAGACTTCGGTTAAGGGAAATTTTAATTGATTCATGGACGAATTATCTTGGTATGCCAATTTTGTTCACATGGATTGAGCTGTTAAAAGAGGAAGCTATGCAGATGGTGTTATCTCAAAAGAATATTGATTTAAATAAAATTTTCTTAGACGAGAACGAAGCTGACGAAGTAAGCTTTTGGTTCGCTATCATGCATATCCTTTATCATCACTATGTTCTATAAGTTATGCACTGCGTGGATTTTATTTCCAGATGAAAAAGGGATCAACTGAACTTTTGAAAACATTTATTGAATTTAACGATCTGGCTACACAGAATGATTTCGAGAGTGATTGGTATGATTGCGAGGTAATTCATTCAAACATTTTGGTTGTTGTAAAACATTTTTTTGAATTTCTGGTCTAATATTACTGACTTGAAAAGATTTTTAATCTTTTTCCAAGTAGCATAAGCCATCAGTGAATGTAATTATGGCAGATTTATTCAAGTTATTACATCGTTTATTTTTCAAATCCTTGTTACTTTTCAAAACAACAAAACTTGTGGAGAATTGAGATATTTTAGTTCTCTGAAGTCTAAATTACTGATACCTATCTTCATGGAAATTAAGTTGTGGATTGTGATTATATAAACTGGTGTTTATTTATTTAAAATAGTGTTTTTAGTTTTTTGACTTACTAATTGAAAGTGTCGTGCATACGGTACTTTCCAGGTATGCTTTAGCTCGAAAAGTGGTAAAGAATGTGCTAAATTTATGCCATGTAATCATGTTTTTTGTGTGGAGTGCATTTCGGACTATTATCGCCAGAAGTTGCACGATAATTTGGTATATTTTGATACCAATTTATTGCCAAGTGCATTAAAACTATGTTATTTAATTAAACAATTAAGCAACATTATAGACAGTATAGAGATTTATACCTAAATTTAACAAACTATTCGAACTATTTTCTGAATTCTCTCATGACTAGTCTTGTAGCTAAAAAATTGCACTCTTTACATGAATGGGCATTTTGCTTAAAAATACATTTTTTTAATTTCCATTATTATAAATATCAAAACAAATAATACAAACAACTACGAATTTTTTATTTCAGATTCAGCAGTTACAATGTTTGAATATTGGATGTGATAGCCTTGCGACTCAAACAGTAATTCGGCGAGTACTATCTGATAAAGAATTCGAAATTTATGAAGATCGTTTGCTGGAAGGGGCTTTAAATTTGATGTCAGATGTCGTTATATGTCCAAGGATATTGTGCCAAGCTCCTGTTATTGTTGATGCTGATGAAAATTCTAGGTATATCACTTATCTTGAATATTTGAGTAGAGATCAATACAAATTAGTTCAGACAAGATCAGATATTATTTTTTATCGGTATCCGTGTGACTTACTTATTTTACTTAACCTGAGAGTTTTTGATCTACTGAATATAATGAAACATAAATTATAAGTGAATGACATCTTTTTTATTGTGGAAACGCATCTTCATGTGCAATATTTTTCGTTATTGGAGTTTATTTCACTTCAGTTTAGCAAGCTGTACATTGTGTCACTACTCTTTTTGCATATTGTGCAAAAAAGCTTATCACGGTATTGAACCATGTTCTATAACCGAAGGTAAGCATTAAAATTTTCAATTTCCTGTCAGTTAAAATCTTTTTTCTGTGATAGTTATACTTCAAATTCTTTCAATGATTAATACATTTTTTACAATTACTTTTTAGAATCAAGGAGAAAAATGCTGGATCAAGTGGCAGCTGCTACGCCTACTCAGCTTGAAGAAATCCATAAAAGATATGGTGGCAAAAAGCAGTTTGAACGATTGCTTGAAGCACTAAAAAGTGAAGAATGGATAGAATGCAACAGTAAACCTTGTCCATCATGCCACGCCAAAATTGAAGTGATTTTTGAATTTTTTTGACTTTTTTGAAGGGAATTAGCGCGCTGCAATATGCACGAATTTTTGCATGTTTTTGAATATGGTAACATCATAATTATAAGGAGTGGGAAATTTCATGGAATTATCATTAATATTTCTGGATTTATTAAAATACAAAGAATGTACTTCTAAACTGTAAATTTTATTGTAGATTGTATTTAACGAAGTCGTTTAGCAACTGTGAGTATAAATTAAGTTAATGTCGTATAATCCGTTTATTGTGTATATATGTATGTGTGTATCACTGATTATCAGTGACTGATCTGCACAGTTTTGTTTTCGAGCTTCATTATTCCAAGCTTAACAAATTTTTTTTTCTGTAGAAGAGCAGCGGTTGCAACAAAATGGTATGCATAAAATGCGGGCATTATTTTTGTTGGCTTTGCGGTGTTGTATTAAATAAGAAAGATCCATACAGTCATTTCAATGCACCTGGATCAAGTAGCTGTCACAACCGTCTATTTGAAGGTGTAATTTTTTAACATAATTTTAAGATTTGGAAGTAATGTGATTGTATGGAAGAGAAAATTTATCAAGAAAGTTGACAATTAATGCAAAAATATATATAATTTCATATCAGATCTTCTTTCAGGTGTTGAGGATGATGATGATGATGATTTGGAAGACTGATGATTATACTTGCTGTATCATTAAAGATGGGCATTAAAACAAGCTTTTCACGGGTTTTTTAAAAATATGAGGAACTAAATATGAGTTGTGTATTTATTGGTCTTATTTTCCTATATTTTGGAATTTAAGAATTTATAAGTTTCATTTTGAGGTGGGTATTAGTTCATCTCGCTGTACAATATAAAAATATTGGTCGTATTTGAAATGTGTTATATAGCCTGTATCAATTTTAAACGAGTAATTTATTGTGTCTATCTATATAGTTCATGTGCAGTTTTTTTTTTCGACATGAAAACTTTGTTATGACAGGAAGTTATCACTTTCATTGTTTTTATTGTATTTATTGTATCGATTACAGTCTAGAATGACGATGAAGATATGAAATAAGGTATCATTGTTTTTCACAGTTTGCTCAAGCAATACTTAATTTCTTAGCTCATCAAGTTATTCTTTACTTAGAGACTATAAATTACGATGAAAATTATTCTGTGGTCATGTCGTAATCTCAAATTTATATTGTAGAAATTGTCGAATAATTAAGTCCGTTTGGAATAAATTTTCCTTACTCTGCCACATAATGTTTTGTGCTATTAATTCACTTGTAATTAAATCTCATTTTATAATATCGAGATTCAGTAATATGGTGTGATTTTGGTACATAATAAAAATTTTTATCAAGGAATGATATTGATTAAAATTACTGATAAACGGAAGCATTCGAGGAAAATATGGTGATGATGTTAAATATATGTTCTGATCTCATACCATGTAGATGGTATTTTTAATGGTGATCCACGCACTTTTATCCTTAAAATCCAAGTTTATTTTTTTTTTTGATGTATCTACTGGATAAAATCTAATTGATTAATTCATGAGTAAATTTCTCCCTCAAATGTACTGGATTAATTATTGCATTTTGTCTATCGGTATGCTGAAATGTTATTGGTCTACATTTATCATATGATCGATAATTATAGGGAAAAGTATCTGATTAAAACCCAATGCCTTCATTAAATTGGAAGCACTATACAGTTCTATTCGCTTCTATTTCTGGAATGCCAGTTTTTTGTTACTGGTACTACAGTTTGCCGCATGTAGTGGATCGATTTGTTAGTTCATTTTCTGATATATTCTAGTTATATTTAGTTACTTGCAATAAACTTGAGCGGGTAGATTTCAGACCGAAAAATGGATGATAGAAGAACCAGAAAGGGATAATCGAGATTTTCACGAATTTATGAAAGAACTATCAGCAAAACAACAAGAAATCAACCGTGCAGAACTCATGGAGAAAGTTGTCGCTGAGGAGGTACGAAGACATGGATTCCGCCAGTGATTAAAGTCATTTTGTAAGTTTAATTTCCAGTAAGTCGGGATAAAATTACACCTTATTATAAACGACTGAAAGCTGAGACTTGGAAGCATGACTTTTTGAAAAAATATGTGTTTTTATAGATAAGCTTTCTGGTTATTTATAAATTGAACAATGGAAATGGTGAAATATGAAGGGCTCGTGTGGCATACGAAGTTATAGTAGTACGAAGATAAAGTCACTTCCACTAGAGCTATTTGGATCTAGTAGCTTATTTAGAATTACATTTATCGTTTTAATAATTTAATACGTAATATGAAGTTTTGAAATTTTGACATGTTCCATTTTCAGTATTACTAAAGTGCGATTTTAAATCAAGCCTCAGGCTTATCTTTGCTGTACATAGTTATCTTTTATTTTACTCCTCTAATTTTTGGCAAATAAAAAAAAGGAAGTAGTTTGATTTTCAGAAACCAATTAAGAAAAAATAAAAAAAAAATATTTTGTTCAGCTTGGTCATCGCATTGTAGCTTACATACAAGAATACCGGAATTGGAACACCGTTCTCGTCTGTGAATATGCTGTACTATTTTGAAACTATTGGTCTACCACTGGAATTTTTCCATATATTTTTCTGGATACTTTAAAACGAAGGAGAAGTCAAGCGCTACTGTTAGACCGAAGTTATGCAGGAAAATTATGTTCTAATTGTTTTTAAGCTGTTCTACTATTAAAGATTAATGCAGTGAATAAAACAATTTTGGAATCCAGTTTCTATCCTTAGTTTTTTTTTCAACTAGAAAATAAATGATTTTTATTCATTGCTTGTCTCCAATATTGTATTATTAGTGTGTATAATGTGCAGTATATATTTGCTTCTTTAAATAGTATTCTTTCATTAGGATATAAAGAGAATAAACTGTATAATATTGAAATGATGCTAGAAAGAATTAAAAAAAAAGTCATGAAGCAACTAGCCAAAGAAAGAGAGAGAGGGAGGTGGTCATTTGTTAAATCAGGCATATTTTTGTACTTACCAAATGTTGGAGGCAATTGGCCATCTGTAACGTTCAGAAGTTATTGGTGGAAATGTTACATGTGTTTATATATTTATGGAAGGAAAAAGAAGGTTGAAAGTATATATCAATGGAGCCAATGACATTTTCTCAAATATAGATGACATATTTCTTTTGATATTTTTTTCAAATGAATTGTTCTAATTCTTCAGTTAAAATTTCATTCATCTTTAAGTCAATACGGTAACGCAGGTACATAGAAACCGGAAATTAAAAAAAAAATTTTTAAACAAACAGTAAAAAAGTAGTGATAGTACGCTTTCAAATCTTTCTTCTTTTCTTTCATTCGAAATATTTTTCCTTTTTTAATTTGCTAAATGAGAGAAAAAATACAATAAAGTGAGATAGTAAGCTCTCTAATTTTCGTTCTGGAATATCTTGCCGTACTAGAAGTTGATTATTCCTTCTACCACTTCCGGATGTATATAGAATATTACCGATGAATTTGGATAAATTGTTGACAACTATAAGTGAGTTTTTCGAATTATTATTGTTTAAAATAAAATTTAAATTTTAAGCATATTTTCATTCTAACATAGTATTTTCATTAATTTACTACATTATGCAATGTATAATAAATAATCATAAATAATTTATTGCATTTTGATAATTTTAACTAAATTATATATCACAAGAATGAACAATCCAAACAAATATAAATAAAATACATAGAAAAGATTTTTAAAAAAGTTGAGAATAGCATTCAATAGAATTTTAATCAAATCCAACTGTTCCAATTATATTTCTCATATTACTAGGACGTGGAATATAAGTGATAACATGATGATGTTAATAGGTTGCGGTAGCTACGCTGATTTCATATTTTGCTTTGATGTCAGTTCAACTTTTTTATTTGATTATGTAACAATCGTGTACTACAAAGCGATTACCGTATGTTACAAAGAAAAATTAATTTGACTATAAGTACTTTCTTCTGCTTCTAATCAAACAAATACAATACAGCAGAAATCAGTTCTTTTTTATCCGTTATTTATTCATATGTCTGTCTAATGATTGGAGTACATTAGGGAAAGTTATGACAAAAAAAGATGGGAAAGAGAAAAAGGAAAAGAAAATGAAAGGTAGATATACCATCTATCGTCATTAAAAAATTGTTGATAAGTTGATCAAGCATATTTGTAATGCGCATTTATATAAGTATATGGATAATTCAGTTCAATTCACTCATCACTGAGTAAAATCAAAATATTCGGTCCATTTAACAATTTTGAAATTATTCAATCTATTATGAGATGTCTTCATTGTAATTTCATCAATAACTTCATGGCAGATCTTTATTGATATGAATTGATATTTGATATTTGTTACACTGATATTTGCTTATTTTATATTACACTCATATAGGCAATTCGATAATTTAAAAAATAAAAAAATATCCCAAAAAAGATTTGATAGTCTAGGAAAATAGAGTAATAAGAATAAGTAACTAAATGATACGGTAATATGGATTTATTTCTAGGAAATGGAATTAATTATATGGTTGCATGTACAGGAGTTCTGTTATATAACAGGAATACAAACTACATGGCTATAATTATAACATACATGCACGGTTTTGTCTTTGCATTGTGCTTTTACGATTTATTTATAATATAGAAAATGTTAAAATGAAATTTACTGGAAATTTTTCAGCTTCTTCCTGTACGTTCCAATACACCAATTTTTAACATATATGCGGGTTTGTAACCAACAACCGAACCATCATCAGCAATAATTTTCAATGCATCGTTCTTACGAGTCGTGTCACGTTCTCCAAGAGATGTGTAGCCTAAGTCATATAAAGGACAATATGGTATGCAGATACCACGTAACGCTCGCCACACGTCATCATAGCTCCAATCCAAAATTGGACAAATCCTGCAAAAAATTTTCCGTTTTAAAACAAATCCCTCGTCTAATCCATGTTATGTTTTAAATTAGAACTACCATCATGAATTGATACTTTAATTACAACCGTGAACCAAAAACACTAACCTGAGGTAACTTGGCCAGTCAGCATCTGTAAATTGACATTTGGATTTCATAGACGATGCACTGGGGTCAGTAGCTCGGCTACCCATAAATATGCATTTTAATTTTGGTCTCATATTTCTCAATTGTACAAGACCTTCTTTTATCGGACCTGATGTTTCCAATACTATAATATTGTATCTGAAATTATACAGTTCGATATCATTTCAAACTTTCTAATTACCATTCAACGTTAGTTCCCAAGCTTTGAAGAAATACTACAAACAAACGACCATTTATCACATATTAATAGCTTCTTAGAAGGTAAGACTATATATATTACGGATAAAGCAGACAGACGGATAAAAAAATAACAAGCCGTTTAGTGGTATCAATGATGAACTGATTCATTTCCGGGAAGCTATCACCACACACTATGTGAAAGCCGAGTATAGTCTGCCCCGGTCCATATTTTCTGTAATTCAGATTAATTTTCTTCTTAATACAATAAATCCAAAAATGAATGAAAATCTGCTCTCCTCAAAACAAAAATTCTGACAAGGTAAGAATTTCTATTTTTGAAAAGATTTACTTGTCGACAGCAATACGTAGAAGGTGTAAAACAAGAGTGCAATCTTTACCACCATTGAACGATACCGCTATTTCATCCATTCTGTAAACACACTTCCGTTTTTTATGATCTATTTTAATAGAAATTTTCGCTTTTCTCCATATATCGCTATTATTTAACTTCTAAATTAAACTTTCGAACTGTTAATATAAAAGAATACAAAGCAAATCTAAATGCAGCTGTTCCTGCAGGTTATTCCTTAAGTCTCACAGACAGAACTTACTAACTCATTAAGAGAAATTATTTTATTGATACAGTTCATGGCATCATCCAATCGATCTACGAAACTGTCATCCAATCCACTGGCCAATTCCCTTTCTCTAAAAGCGTTGAATTTTTGTACCGTATCTACCCATGGTTGTTCATCAAAGTATATCATCTGATCTAAATTAATGATGGTATGGAACTGGAAAATAATTACATATGCTTCAAAATTTTGCTAAGCATAAAAATTCGCTTAGGAATTTTTCCTTAAACCTGTTGAATAATTGACATAACAATAATCTATCAGTCAGTTAACAGCTAACCTTTCAAAGAAGCCTTCAAATCCTGTACAGCTTTCTCGCCCATATCTGCCCATTCACTTTCGATTAACAACTTTGTTTTATAATATCTGAAATTACGAAAGAACATGAATGTAAAAGGAAATGATAATTGTTACATTAAAGCATTACTTTGATTCCCTTAGATAGATGCGTTATCTACTGCATGGTCCAATGAAGACTTTACCGAAATCTTCTGTCCTAATATTCCATCAATTGCGAGATAACATACCTCCCCACAACAATATCAATCATACACTTACCTGTTGTTTCTTACAGGATATGAACCAATGGAAACTTTCTTTGAACTATATTTCTTTGCCACTTCCATTACTACATCCGAAAATTGTAATTCCATAGTTTTAAGATAAATAATGGATGAGTAAAACGGTTTTGTTGCATAAGATGGAAATATCAATTTCTGAAAAACAAATATTAACCTCACTACAGGACAACCTGATTCTAATCCTGTAAGTTCTAAAATCATTCTACAATTATCTATTTTGTTTATTTCCTTATCCGCAAGATATGGTACTTATCAAGAGTATATAACATAAAATGAATATTGAAAATATGAAATGAATGTTGTGCAAATAAGTCTTTCAAGTTTCCTCTTTTTCCTCCATCATATTTCTTCTATTAAACTGAGTTACACAAGGATTAAAAAAGTTAACTTTTAAATGATACGAAAGGATCACTAGCACAATAATTTCTGTTCATAATAATATGATGAAGAAAACAGTAATCTGTCTATCTTCAACCTAACCAACAATAATATGATTAAATTCATAAATCTGAAAAGCATGAGCAATAAATCAAAACAAGAACAGGAGAAGAACATGAATGGCAATGTTTTAGTGAACTAAATGGTATATATCTTCACGCTTTTGAATTACATAAATAGATAAAAGGATTCAAATGAGTCTTAAATATACGGTAAATTTGAAAAAAAAAGCATCAGAATTAAACAAAGACTTGACATTCTTTTCATTTCAGTTGCATGTTCTTCCTTCTTGTCCTTTAATAAAATAGTTTCCTTCTTTTCTCTTTAATGTGAGTCCCTTTCCTAATTTGTTTGGAGATCTTGATGTTTTTTCCCCATCATCTACAGCATAGTCATTACTTTGATAACGTATAAAACTCTCACGTCATTCAGCTTAATCTGCTCGATGTAAGTTCAATACTATTTTTTATTCAAGTTATTTTGCTATTAAACTTGTTTACAGTACTGAACTGGAGTGAGAATCTATTACGCACTCATACAGAAAATGGAAAGAATTTTGATGCGAAGTACAAATGTTTGCACGACTCTGCCAAAGAAAAATATCAACTTTACTTCATATTCTTTGAATGCTTCAGTACAGAACTCCGGAATACCGGGAAATGCGTAGATATTTCGCATCTGTACTAGTGGAAAGACTGCTCGTTTACTCCACAACAACCGCGCACTTTTTGGTATCTGTTATAAATTATATTTTGATTACACTCAGCTACCAATATTTTCACTAGTTTAGAAGCAGCGATTAATTAATAGAAGTTTAACTCTATTAATCGTTAAAATGATTCGTAATGACGAAATTTTGCTCCACGGAAGAATTGAGAGCAACATTCCTAACTATAAAATATGACAAAATTGATTACAAATCAGACTGTGAAATTTGGTCGACAATAAGATTCAATCTTTATTATGAAAGAAACCTTCATTTAATGTATGGAAGAACTTACAGTGCACATCCGCTGCAAACCACCATCAGGTATGACTTTGTTCATACTGCGCATAAAATGATCAATCAATTCCATCATCTCCTCTCTTGTTGCCAATTCATCATTAAATGCAACTGCCAATCCTGAAAATAATCTTTTCTATTGAATGCATTCATGTGTGTTTTATTTTCAGCAACAATATTCAGTATTTTTTAATGACATTATATACTACCTTCCGAAGACTGATTTCCATTTCGCGTTTCCACCCCGTTGAAGAACTGGTTCCGGACATAATCACGTTTCAATACATTGCAAAATTAAATTAAATTAATCGTTTGCCAACGAATGAGTCATAAGGAAGAGTTCTAGCAAAGTCGTACAAATTTTAAAGAATAACACTAAAAGAAAATACCAGTATAAGTGAGATCATCATGTGTAGGTCCAATGCCACCAGAGCTGAAGACAACATCATAACGCTCACTAAACTGTTTTACTTCACATGAAATATCATTGATATTATCAGATATTATTGATATCTATAAGTACTCGATTTACGATGATTAATACATCACTCATTTTCATAAGATTAGAGAAAATTCCCTTCTTTATCGATTTTCATTTCAAAATCAATTTCATACATTCAACTGCTTTACACAATTAAAGTTTATTTAGAACAATGAAATCTTACTATTACCGCACCTTTTTCAACAGAATTCCTCGACCATACAATTCTTTGCAGAAAAAACTCGAATTCATATCATTCGTTACACCTTTTAAAATTTCATCACCAATTACTAAAATATACGTGTAAATGAATACCAAATTATATTTATTGAGTAGAAAGCGGAAATGCATCATTAATTCTAAATAAAAAATACATATATATTCGTATCTTATTCAAAAGAGTAATATGGCGAATGAAGAATGATTTGCTCAAAACCAATTATTGAAGAAACTGTTGATTTATCACGCAAATTTCAAAATGCATAGTTTTTCAAGATGTTCTTTTAAACAGAACTAATCCGAAAATGAACGTTAACTTCATCAAAATAAATTTTGAAAATCAAGAAGAACAAAATACTTATACTTACTGATAATGCCTGCTGTTTTACGTTGTATACTACTGGTTGCATCCGATGAGTATTCACTATCCACTCCTCTTTGACCACCATAACGACATCGATTATTTAATAAACATGGTAGTGAATCGCTCATAATTAGTCGTTTAAATCGATACCAAATCATATGAAACAACTGAAATTGCAGAATTCTTCTTAAATATCATTGACAGCTACATGCTTCATCTTTATTATATATGATTATATCATTATTTATGACTAATTATTGATGACTAATCTACTCCACTAGTCATTAATTATATGTCATTATGTCGTTGTATGTCATTAATAATAATACTGATTTAATGATTTCATTGTATGATATAATCAAAATAGAAATACAGAATCGAATTAGCTATCAAAAAATAATCCAACAACAATGAATTAATACTCTGATATTAACATTGGGAAGAATTGATTATCGACTTTATATTGAAAGTTAAATAATTTCATGCATCTTACTCATATATGTGCGGTAAAACAACTCAAATCAACTAATTTATGCATAGCTGAATTAATAATTTGTTGATATGCTTACTAAGATCAAATTGATCCATTCGCTGAATATTCGAAATGTTTTGTTTTTTGCGAACTTTCTATCTGATAGTATTACCGTTCTTCCGGCACATGCAATCTTTCTTTAAAGTAATAATCATTTGAATATCAAATATATTTATCGGCGCTCTAAAGAAAAATTGATTTCTAGTATGAAATGATATCCGACAAAGTAAGTTTAATTTTCTAACTTTCCCATCTTTATATGGCTAAACGATATTTTTCAGTTTAACTTGACCACGATTCAAGAAAAACATATGGAAAGAGATGTGAGCAATACTACTAAATTTTCATCACTATCTTTTTATCAGGATATCAGTTATAACTATTTTCGTATCGGTAAATGCATAATATAACAAAACCTGTAAAGTAATGAAAGATAACAATGTCGAGAACACTTTTGAGCAGAATTATTCTTATCCAACAATGGCTACGAAACTGCAGATAATAAAAAAACTTTCCCACCTTGCTATGGTTTAGTGACATACTCTTCATCTGTTGAAAAATTTTATTGGAACAAATCAGCGGCACAACAAAATGTACAACAATATGTGAGAAATCAATGCCAAAAGCCACTGCTATACTTGATGTTTCAAACTGTTCAAAATCTAATATTATCCTGACCCGCAAGCATGGGAATATGGAAATAAGAAATAATACAGAATTACTCCAAACCGCCAGGTAGATTAATCTAAATCTATAAAAAGAACAGAACGACGATTGTTAATCTTTTCCAAAATAGCTAAATTTCATTGGCCATTGAAGCCCCAGCATAAAACTAAATACAACCGAGATTTGGTATCGCGTTATCTTTGACATATTAAAATTTAACAATATTTTGGAAAACAAAAAAAACGGAAACAGAATCAACTAATAAGTATAACATGTACATAGACATATATACAAAAATACCATTATTATTTTAACGACTATGCGGTCGATAATCTGAATCTGACGAATCCGTATCACCTAGATAAACAATTCGTAAACGTTTACGACGTCGAAGTCCGGAAACTGATTCTCGACTTCCGCTCGGCTCACTGCCATCTACTAATAAACGATTTCCTGAATAAAATTCGGAAAATGAATAGAGAGAAATAAGAAACAATAATTGTCGCATACACATATAATTTTTTCTTCAAACTAGTCCAATAATTTGCGCACACCCTAATCATCCCATATTCAAAAGACTACATGCAGACTTAAGAAATATGGAAGAAATTATTCTAGGATTTAGTTATTGCAAAAAAAGGCATTTTCGAAGTATGATTTACTTACTTTGAAAGCTAGTATATCATTAGTGCTCAAATTGAATAAAAAAAGACTTCATTTATATGTAATTCGTTTCTTTCCTATTACATATTAACAGAGATTATCCTAAACATTTACTTCCATCGAATGTCCGGCTACTACTTGCAGCTGCAGCACTTAATGTTGGCGAATTAATATTTCCTTTCCGAGCACGAAGCCGTGTTTGTCGTCTGTTAAGCACGCTCGAGTTATATTTTATATCGTATAGTTCGAGCTAAACAACGAAAAATTAGTATTCGTTCAATGAATAGATTCCGAATTATGGAAGCACTATTCCAGTGCAAAAAATCAAAAAAGAGAATTTTATATGTCTGAACTTTTTCACCGATATACTGTGATTATATAAATAGAAAGGAAAAAAAAGAAAAACAAACGCACTTCAGCATGTTTTTGTTTCTCCCACTCAACAACCCCTATTTCTTGCAAACGCTGAACTTCAAGATACGATTTTCGAGGTCCTCGTTGGTTAAAGCACATCAATATACCAGACATATCAAAATGCAAGATGGTATTCTGAATAATATTGAATACTAGTATTATTAGAAAGTTTTGAACCAAAATTTGAAATAAAAAATAATTCTGTCATTGTATTTCATCAATTCCAAATTTACAAAGATAAAGAAATGAGTCTGAAATTAACAAACTTAACCTCTCTTATCGGTTCGCGCATCATTGCAATGTTCAAAATAATACCGGTAGCATCATCCAGTAAAAAGATTATAGTGCACATATCAACTTCATCTAAGTATATATTACGACGAGTCGTTGCACCGAACGGTCTTCAAAAAAACTTCCTGATTCTTTTCACATGATACTTTATTCAGAAACATCATTTTGATCCATAACGTTAGAATCATTGCTGATTATAGCCAAAAACAATGATGAGAAAATTTTCATATTACGATAAAAAGTATACGATTTGAAGAAATTATTAATTATATTTCTGGAGATGACAATTAAGAAATGGAACTTGTGAAACAGACCGGCTTGGATCATCAAAAACTGGAGAATGAAGATCGCATTCTGCAATAATAGCAATAATCTGGCTTTCAATATCGACGTCTACTCCTTTTATGACCTCAAACATATTAATTAATAAAAGATGCTGTAAGAAGAATATAAGCTCTCATAGTCTCTATAAGTCTCTTAAAGAATATAAGCTTTCGTAGTTAATAATAGCTAATAATGTTTAGTGGTCGTTCTGGAACAAACAGATAGATATTCATGAATATATAATTCTTATACAGCATTATAAGATTTTTACTTGATGAAAGCGCAGCCATAAATCCATTAATTAAAATTCGGTTAGAATCTTAAAAAACATCCAGTTATGCAAGTATGTGTTTCTAACGAAAGATCGAGATGACTATAAAAGTGACTATATAACATAGAAGAATATTGGTATTATGAGAGATCAGACAAACATACCATTCGAAAATCTCGTTCGAAATCTGACGTTGGTTTAATATGGCGTCCAAAACTTGACTTAATTTTTACGTTCCTGAAAATAACAACTATCACAAAGAGAGTTATTTTACAGTGGCAGAATTCATTACTTCATCTATCATGTTTACATAATTCCAAATTAAAAAAGTGTGAAGGTTGGCACATAATTCATGAATATAATTATATTACTTTTAATTCAGAATTTTCGCTACAGATACTTCCTTCCATCTCATTCCTCTGTTCAACGCACGACAAGATTCTCTTCCTTATTATAAAAAATAAACCTTAACCTTTCAAGTTTCTCGTGAAAAAAGCTATCTTTCATCCATAAATTAGTTCGCCAGACTTCTTGAAATGACATTTTATCATCAACAGATCTGTAAAGAAAAAAAGATTGGTAGAATAAGTGATAGCAGGTAATCTTATTAGTCCTTGAAAAGTTAACGGACAATATGTGTCTTCTGCGCATAAAACACATATGACTATATCCTATTCTAAAGCTGAAATTTGAAAACTTTAGGGAAATAATTATTACCGCTGCATCTTGTACGATACAATTGCTGGTCCGTCAAAACGAAGCAATCGTCCTGATTCATCTGAATGAAACATTAAACTGGCGCCTTCTACTTGCAGTGATGTATTCTTCGGTGGTTGCAGCGGAAATGGTAGTGAGGCCTACCATTACGCATATTTGATAAGTTAAAAAAAGCTAAAATCTCAAAATACTAGAAAATTGGAAATTATTTAAAGATTACGCATCTTTCCAAAAATGGAACTTACATCCTTTTTCCCAAAACAATCTTTTCGAAAAAAAATCTTCTGCTTTATATATTTTGCGTTAAAATATATTTTCCAAAATTACTCATAATCAAGAAGTTAATTTGGTGGTAACTAACCGGTTCCGTCATTTTTGCGGCATCAACCAACATGTAGGATTTTTTAGAAGAATATGAAATGCCCAATAAGTGATATGGTACGCCACTATATTCTAGCGTTGACCAATTACCTGCAACATATAAGGGAAGATCTAATAACTAGATACCAAGTTCTATTCATCTGCTTACACGGTTCACTAGAGGCAACAATAATTTTGTCCAAAATCTTGTTCTAAAATTTAAAGATATTACCTGCAATTCTTGCACATTTGACCGGTTCTGATATAATGGAAATAGGTATAGGCAAAACCACTTTTCCGTTAAAGCATAATTGAGAATCACATAATCCCTCTGCACTCTGAAAACAAATTTTTCTCACATCAACGAAATCCAGTTCTAGACCTTTTAATTGTTAAAAACAAATTATAAAAAAACTTTACGCAGCATTGTAATTTTTATAACGAGTAACAAAATAATGCAAAATTTTATACTCACTTGATTTAAAAAATCGGCTAAATTATATAGCACCGTTTCATATGGCTTTTTTTTGAAAATAATTACCATGTCAGATATTACGCTTACGTTCGTAACATTCCCAAAAATCTTTAAAAAAACATAGCAGTATACAATAACAAAAGAATCGTTTGTTTTACTTGCTGATAATAACGGAGTAAAAAATACAACAAATTTGAGCAGCTGTGAAACCAAAATCAACAAATTTGCAAAGCACATCTGTGTTATAGCCACAGTTAATCAGATACTTATATTTGAAGTAATCAGAAAACTTTTAATTTGCTATCAATAATTCTTCTTTAAGCAAAAAACTCTTCACCTCTTTAGTGATGCGGAAAATGCCTTTCAATTTAAGTGGATAAACATCAAAGACACTGACGACACAATCTGTTCCACTGGTACTGCTGCCTCGTACACCGTTCTGAATCAACAAGCTATATCAAATAGTTTGTTTTATCGTGTAAATTTCAAGCTTCGTAATTGCTGATGAATCTGATACCTGCGATAGCATGTGTCCAAATAAGCAAAAAGTGCGACCGAGTTCGTTGGGTGCTAGGTAGCTATAAAATTCATATTTTTAGGACAAAGCGAATAATGATTTATTAATATGGTGATGTTTAGATTATTAAATATTCATTTTTATAATTTGAAAAGATTGCTGAATCTAAACGAAATTTTCTAAAAAAATATATTAACGGATAAATATATTCAGCGGATTTGTGCAGCTGCATAACTGAGCAAATATGTACATTTGTGTTAAAATAATCATGCAAGCGTATGTCATACTTAATAAATGCATGCAGCATAAATTTATGCAATATAAATGAACAAATATAACAAATATATGTTTGTATCTATCCATATGTGGGCAGAGATTTAATGTTCAGAGAAGCGACAAGTATATACAAAATTTTAAATATATTTAATATGTACATTTGTGCTAAAATAATCATGCAAGCGTATGTCATACTTAATAAATGCATGCAGTATAAATTTATGCAATATAAATGAACAAATATATGTTTGTATCTATCCATATGTGAGCAGAGATTTAATATTCAGAGAAGCGACAAGTATATACAAAATTTAAAATATATTTAAAAATAATTAACCTAAAAAACAGAAAGAAACAAACCTGAATTTACAAAAATCTGATGGCAGTATAAATTCGGATTCCACTGACTGACGTAGGGGATCTATGCATAATAAACGATTCTGCGTCAAAATTAGTACCCAAAAGGGGGAAGAATTAGATGCTCCTTCCTGAATACGTAATATGAATTATCCTAAGAAAAAATAAACATATTAGAGATTGATGAAGAGAGCGTGCAGTGAGAATCTTTCATGACTAAAATAACTGCTGCGGATGCGATAATATTCCGCTAAAAATGATTATAATTTTGGATTTCCTCACTTTTCATGTAATCAAACCGATTAAGTGTATTCATAAAGATTTTATAAATAATACTGAATATGATGCTATGTTACAAATAATAATGCACTGTAATGGGAAAATTAATAGCTGCCACTACAGAGACAAAGAAAATTACTTATGTGGGAGCAATCCCTCATTAAATAAATCTCTATTCAGTATTATTCATAGTAAGTGAAATCCAAAATGATCTCGTTGCGACTAGAAAGTAACATCTAAAAATCTGTAGCACTCCTTGTTACACTTTTTATATGTAAATCTAATATTTCCAAATCAACCCAAACTTGTTGCTCAAAAAAAATAATTATTGAACGTGATGTAAATGAACACCTGCAAATCAACGACAAGTTCAACCCAAAGTGTCGAAAGAATCTTCTCCGTTTCGTCTAGCATATCCAATCGGCACAATGGCTCCAAAATATCAATATTATAGATTTTTCGTGCCTTATGTGCAACCATTAAACCCCTGTATTTGATAATGGAAGAATTAAAAAATCTTATCATATTATTAAATCTTTTAAGAAGCAGAAACGGCTTTCATCTCTCAACTATCCTTTCCACATCGATAATTCCTTTAAATTTATTTTTCTTGTTAAAATGCTACTCAAAGACTGGAACATGAAACTCACCCATCGACGTTCAGAAAACCTTTTGCATTGTGCTTTTCACACAAGACATATCTCCGATTATTCTGCAAAATAAAATCAAAATAAAACCATACTAGCCAGGAACCGATCAAATAAGAAATAGAAGTTGTTAATTAACTAAGATTATAACCTTCCTTAAAAGCTGAACGCCACGGACAGTAACTTCTTCATGATCACATAAAACGACAATACCAAAACAATGTAACATACAATAAGCACGCTAATGTTTATCTTACCAGACCTTATAATTATGAAATTCATAAAGCATACCGACATAATAAGTGAACGTAAAACATTCCTCCCAAAAGTGCATTGAGTTCGCTGAAGTCCTAATTCACGTCGAACGATTAATCGTGTTATTGACGGGTGTTTCAATATTTCTGCGGCATTCTTCTCTTTTTCATTCAAGCATGATAATAATCGGTAGGACAGCTTCAATATTACTATTTTTAAGTGCTAAGTTTCGCTTAAAAATGAATAGTTGATAAGAAGAAAAATATGAAAAAAAAGGAATTCCATTATTCCACCCAAATCGTTATTGCAAAAATTAAATTTAGAACTAGATATTTTCAGAATTTCCTACTCATAATTCCTTCACTTACAATCGCAGTGTATTTCAGAGCAATATGAGTTGAAGAAAGGAAATCTACCTCAGTGTAACCATCATCATCATTCGGTCGATGATTGTTCCTCGATTCCGCATTCATTAAACGATTCAGCAACCGATTTCCAAGTGACGATGTCCCCATATACTTCAATAAGTAATTAGTTATTCCTTCAAACAAACAACTTCAAGTTCCATTTAAAGTATAAATATATTAAATTTCTAAATTTTCAACTTAAGGTCAAGCGAAACACCTTCTTCCACTTCTTTCTGACCCTTCTGATCTTCTTTCTGATATACTACTCAAGCTCCCAGTAACTCCGTCCCCTCTACTCACGCACGTATTTCCATATCCACGTGAAGAGGACGCGGTCCTGTCGCATGTAGAATGAAATAAAAGAATCTCAAGAAGACGCCGTGCTTTCCGGTGGATGAAACTGGAAGCTGATAATGAAACAATCATTTCATCTGACAGCTCAAAAATGGTTATTTTCGATTTAGTAAAACCTGATTCCGGTTTTACAAGCGGTATTTTAGCGTTGTAAAACCTGAAATCATTTTTTTTTTCACTCGCGTAAATTGTGAGTTGTAAGTTCAAGAAATTTCCCCAAAAAATTTCTTTCCAGTGTTTTCAATATGGTTTTGATGGAAAAAATACTATTTTTTCCATGTCTTAAATTATCTAAATAAATCAGTAAATCAGTGAATTTTTCAATTTTACAAATACAATTGAATAATCTGATTTATTGTGAGTAACTGATCTTTTATCAATTGGAGTAACTGATCTTTTATCTGATAATACAATATTGTAAATTTATCAAATTACTTCCTTATGTACTGTTCATTTTTATATCATAAATTGTGACCATTTCACATTAATATATTTCTCTAAATAATATTTCATTTATATTTGATCAGGAAAAGGTTTAATTGACTTCACAATTTTTACTTTCCACAACTTAAATATTATGGTAAGTCAGAATACAATATAAAAAGCCTGCTTCGTATTTGATAAAATGAAAAGGAGGCTAGAATTAAATACAAAAGAACAGAAAAGAAAGTGTCCTTTTTTTTATCTGATAATATTGTAGTATTGTAAATCTTTCCTGAGAAAATTATTTGAAATTATAACAGTTCATGGAAAATGTCAAGAGGAAATAATATATTTGTACAAATCGCCAAAGTTCTCAAACAATTTTCTTAGTTCATTAAACCTCGAAGATTAGATCGGAAAAGAGAGCAAATCATTGGAATAATTGGAAAAATTAAAACATCAATTTACAGGAAATGAAAATTCGTAAGCATACATCTAAATTTTTTATGTAATTTGATAGAAGAGATTAAGCTGATATGAATTATTAAAGTTTGTAGTTAAAATTTGCCGCAAATAAATAGCAAAATGACAATGAGTTTATTAAATTTAAATGAAACATTAAAAAATGCTTATTTATGAACAAATTTCTCCAATTAAATTCACTTGATTATCATGCATATTGTTAACATTTTTGATATTCGAGGTCAATTCGAAAAAAGAAGGAAATAAATCAAATTATATCATATCAAAAAATGATAAATGATAATGATATCAATCTGCTGATATCTGTTATCCATCAGCAGTTTTTATTACATTATCACTTGAATTAATAAATTTGTTTTTCCTTTTTTTCTTATCTTTCAAAAAGAACATTTTTTTCTCCATATTTATTAGATTAAAAATTACAAATTTTAGAAGAGAGGCTAAAAAGCTAAAATCAAAGATTAATCCTTAAGTAAGGAAGTTATTAGGCAAAGAAGCGACTAAATAATCCAAATCGTATGCTTTGATTGATAATTCCACTATTGCTGTTTGTTCTATATCATATCATATCATTTCCCTTCTTATCATTCACTGTCTCGGCATTCATTTCTATGTTTATTTTCTGTTGCTATAAATAGTAAATTTGAATTTGCAAAGAAATTTCTCATATAAAACTTCAACAAAAATATAATTTCAAATATTTGATTTCTACAACTTTACCTAAATTCTCCATTGCAGCAATAATTTAATTTAAAATTTTGATTATAATTTTAAACCTATTTATACTTTCAACTCCATTTTTTATTTCAGTTAATCTTTAAATTCTAGTTTAAAGTTCATCGGTCATTTGTTAAAACTCGTTATCTTCTTTATTTTTTTTCTCTTTTTTTTAAAACAATAATCTATTGCATGCAACATTTTCGAACTTTTATTTGCAAGCAGTTATTTTTAATTCAATTATTATTTTTAATATTAGGATGAAAATTAAAGTTTTAAATGTCATATTTCTAGTTAAGTAATAAATACTATTGAATAATTTTAAGATAGAAATTAAAGCGATACTAACAGGTTGCTTTTGTTTTAATTCATTTTCTTGATTATGTAATGTAATTGAACTGGATGATGTATTGGTAATATTATGCATGCTTATTTCATCCAATCTTTTTGATATTGTTAATATGCGTGTTTGCATTTGATTGCATTCTTCCTGCATAAACAAATAAATAAATGAATAAATGAATAAAGGTATTGTTGAATAACTAAGCAAATGACTGAAAGCTATATATTTGAACAAAGAATGAAATAAATCAATTTGTTTTTTAAATAATCTCAATCAATAAACCAGTGATCAATGAAAGACGGTTAAATGGATTCCTTAGATTAACAGAGCAACAAGTATTTTACTTAAAATGATTGATCATATCAGAAATACCCGAGTTTGTATATTCCGTTGCTTGCAGCGCTCCATAGCAAAGATTATCTCTACTTCACGATCTTTCATCGCTTCAAATATATTCATTAATTGTTGATTTACTTTCAACCATTCAGTCATCTTTTTTTCCATATCCAAATTTTCCTTTTCGAGCATTCTTAGCTGATCTTCCTGAAATAATTACAGGTAACATGTCAATTAGCCTTATATTTTTAAACTTAAAATTTATAGAACAAATGTATTTATTGCTAAAATAAATCTAGGTTTAAAAATTAGCTAACAATTGGATAAATGAAAAAAGTGAATAAATTACTTTGTGAACTCTTTGAATGGTATCATTCTGCCATGTTCCAATTATTTTCCTCTTATGAGCAATAAGGCGATGTGTATGCTCAATTTGCTTCTCAATTATCTTTACTTGTTGAGCATTTTCCATTAATCGTTTATCAGCAAGAATTTTCTACAATCTTATTTACTGAACAAAATAATTTTACATTAATAATTTGAATAAACGTAATCAATTGAGTGAATGAATGTGAAGAACGAATTGGAAACGTTTACTTCAAATTCAGTTATAGATATCAATGAAAAAGATAAGTAAACTATTAAAACATAAGATGATAATTAAATCATAAAAATATAAATAAGCTGATATAGGTGAGAAGAAAAATGACAAAAAAATGATTAATTAAAAAAAAAAGCTCGAATCTTTCGCTAAACTTCATCTTCAATAAAGCTGTATCTTCGAAAAAACAGTATCAGTTTGCTAATTTCTGGAGAGTATCGATTTGTTGACATTTTCAATTCTTGCCTGTCCATTTTCACTTAGCCATAATTGTGACCAATTTTGGACTTCAAATGCCATTTCATCCTCAGATCGAATTGAATTTTTCGCAAATATCGTTTTCTGTCTAATTTCCTCTAATAACTGAATTAATTTAAATTCATTGTTATTAGAATAGAATGTATTACATACTTGACAAGTGACATACTTCATACTTGATAACTTATATTTATTTAGGGAAAGAACGAAGATGACCTTATTCGATTGCCGGATCAAATTTCTGTTTTCTTTTTGAGCGATATAGCGGGAATTTTTCAAACTTTTCAATTTTTCTTTCAGTAATGTTGCTACTTTTTCCAACTCGTGTACTTAAGCATTTAAACTTGAAATTTGAAATTATATTTTTAATCATAATTTAAATCATAATTTCATAATTTAATAGCAAAAATCATAATTTAATATTTTAATTTCTAATGCATTACTGATATTATATATGCCTCTTATTGATAATAAGCATTCAATACTGAATGTTTAAGAGAATGACTTCGCAAAAGTGCAGAAAGCTTCTCAGAGATTTCAGTTTTTACTTTTACCTACAAGAACTGGTTAAAGCCGCTTATGGCATTGCTCTATAAATTTTAACATATCATCAAAATTTTCTTTTTCTGTACCATATTTTTGTTCATCGAATGATTTGAGATTTTCAGAAAGACTGCTTGATATGGATAAAGTTAATGAAGTATACCTTGATGAATAAAGCATGAATGTTTGCCATTTCTTAATTGACAACTACAGTCGAGATTTCTGTCATGATACTTTGAATGAATGCACCGTGATGAACATGAACAGTGCGTTACTTGCGATTTACCAAGCATTCTATTGAAAAAAAAATGATTTCATCAGATGCTGAATGATCGATCAGAAACAATGTTAGTCTCAGATCATAGACTAAATATTTCCATTATTATAATTGCAATGAGTTTGAAAGATTTTAATATTGCACTTTTAATTTCAGATAAAAATTGAATCAGTAAAAGAAACATTTGCAACTTATTATCTCCATATTTCAGATTGAAAACAAAAATTTACTTTACGAAATATCAAAATATATTGATAAATTATGTTGTCAAAAGCCGAAAACAAATAATTGATAATGAAACGATGAAAACGACCGCTCTAGGATGCTCAGTGGTATAATATTGAATATATGCAATACAAATTGAACCATTTATTTCAAGTTTATCGATGGAACCTATTTATAACTTCGAA
The DNA here is from genome assembly GCA_013365365.1 of Cruorifilaria tuberocauda. Taxonomy (NCBI): domain Eukaryota; kingdom Metazoa; phylum Nematoda; class Chromadorea; order Rhabditida; family Onchocercidae; genus Cruorifilaria; species Cruorifilaria tuberocauda. Next base: position 87,492 of record JABVXU010000083.1, read on the forward strand.
GGCATCACTTTGATGACAATTTATCTCTTATATACAACTAGAAAATCAACTTTTACTGCAAAATCTAGAGGACAGTTTATGATGATAATGCATTTGACCTTTTAATTTATGGCAGTGTACCATGTTGTACTTTATTAGCATAAATAAAAAAATATAATAAGTGATTTATAAATAGCGGACAAATATATGGCAGTAGAATATAAAATCTCTACACATTAACAAAGTTAGTTTTAACGAAGCATTTTTAATGCTTTTTTAATGCTTTTAAAGCGTTTATATGATTTCGTTCAAATGAGAAACACAAAACATACTTTTCAAAAGTATGCTCTAAACAGGGCGTTGAGATTATTCGTAAAGATATTTATAAAGAAGTCACTCACAAAGCAACTGAGATGACTAGTGATGAAATGTACGAATACAAAAAATAAATACAGAGAGGATATGTGAAAAGGTAAAATAGCTAAATTAAATCTCACTAAGTTTACTGGAAAATCAAACGTCTAACAGTACGAAAATAAATGATCTGTTTTCTTATTAAACAAACTTCTATCTTTATTTCTTCATTCTCTTTATCTATAATTGTGAAATGAATGAATGCATATACAATTTTACTATATAGCAAATAAGTTCAACTGGAAACACTTTCCGGAGCTTTATTAATCATGCTAACATGTTTGTGCTTTTGGTTGTATGTTTCGATGAATTTCTGTGAACTACCTGCGACTATCTCATTTCCATTCATTAACTTCGCTGGCACAGGAACCGACAATATTTCTGGCATCATCCACGGCTTCAACCACCCAACTGAAATTCAATTCAGTGAGGCTTTTTTCTCATTTTTTTATTTCTAAGAAATCCATCACAACCACCTCATCAATCATAGTAGTAGAACGCCAAAAAATAAGTAGTACTGAAGCATAGCAATCCATCTCCTCAAGATGTCTTATTAGCTAATACCACAATATCTAGAAAGCTCGGTGAAATTGAACAGTTATGTGAATTGCATCGGATAGTCAGCGTTACAATAACAAGCATAATATATCAAAATATATAGCATAATATATCTTATAATTTAATGAAAGTATAACAAACCAAGTGGACTCTGGCCTTTAAGATAATGTACGCTTGCATGATAAAAAAGAACACCGTCAATTTCGAAGTCAAAATCTCGACGCATAATTTCCTCCATGGAATCATGTTCACAGCGGCAGTATGGAAGACATACAAAACGGTACTGAAATATAATTTAGAATATGAGTGAAAATCAATTCCAAATAATTACAAAAGAACATGTAATATTAAAAATAAACTGAGAGATTGAAAATAACAGGAATCTGAAAACTAACAGGTATTTGCTTTGTGATTTCCTTAAAATTTTCATTCTCGGTGATCCGCGAATTCATCATGAACAGGCGGCAATCAAAATCGGAATCAGCAACCGTGAGGCTATTCCAAGCAATCATATCAAGACAATAGAATGTTGGTGATTTCGCATCAAAAACACAATCCAGAAGAGTAAAAGTACCTAGACGGAAAACAATATATATTGGTGTAAATTATTTTTATCTAACAGGAATGAAATTATATAACGATAAAACTACTCAAGAATATTTATCAACTAACCACGGCAAGGATGATTACCACCAGGAAGATAGGAATGAAATTGCGTAATGAGAAAACCAGATTTCGAATAAGCACTAGTCACTCCCTGCAATGATTTACGCATTATTTTAAGTGGCTGGTTATATGAAAAGACTGATTTAAAAAAATTGTATAACATAACTCGAGCCAATTCAAGAATAAACAAACCAGACAATTCAAAAGAAATTACTTGCCTTGCTGCCAGATTATTTTGATATCGTAAAGTCATCTTTTAGTATAATAATTAAAACTATAACATAGAAGGAATGCAACCAGCAGTGTTTGAAAAAAAAATTTGTTGTAGGAAACATATTGAAAATAAGAAGATAATGAGTTAGAAATCTCATGTTGTGCGCGAAGAAATTAAATTAGGATAAGGACCTTTTCAAATGACTACATGCAGTGCAAATCATCACTTTATAATGGAACAAGAGATCAATATAAGACTAAATTTTAATTACTCTTCATTTGACCAGATTTCATGATATTTCTGCTTTTACACTGAATGATATAATCACATACATTAGAAGCGACCACAAGACATCGTCTACCAACGGGACACGGTAAGCAGATCCAATCCTTGGATAAGCTCTCCGGAATATCGACTAACCATTCACTAAGCATCAGCTCATCGGCATAACGATTGTAATTCCTTTTTCGATTTATCTTCTTACTATTTTTACTGGATAATGTTGTATCCATTTCCTCTTCTTCTTCGTCATTTTCGTCAAATTCATTCATTGCCAATTTTCGCGCATGATTCGCATAATCAAAGCGCGCTCTATAAACGAAATTTTATCGCTATCGATAAGAAATCAAAAATTCAAAGATGAAGCCACTTTTGCGATATTTTAGATTGTCATTTAGTTAAAGAAATGTGTCTTTCTTCAAATCAAATGATGCTTTAGTTTGATAAAGAAACATTTACTTCCACTTCGAATTCAAACTCCACTTTTTATGCTTAGCAAACATTAGAAATATACTCTTTCTGTCTTTGAAGAAATTCTTGTCGTCGCTTTTCCTGGCTTACTTCCGCTCGCCCGACGTATTTGTATTGGGAAAATCGAGGATGCTCTCGTATCGTACTATTTGGCGCAATAGTCACCGAACTTCCTGCTAATAAATGCGCCAAATTGTCTAAACTATCCATTTCCTGGAAAATAAAATCTCTGACCGCAACAAAAACAGGTGACCCTATGGCTGAACCTGTCTTTCTATGGGTATCTCAATTAACTCTCTACAAAGATTCAATACACATAGCTTAATCCATCAATCGATTGCGTTAAACAATGTTCATATCATTTTTCCTGCCAAGTATTCTGTCAAGATTCGTAGTACACTAAGACAATAATGATAAAGAATGATGGAATCATTTATTAAAAACTTATCAAATACAATTTAACGATTTAACAACAACAACAATCTGAGAAACGAATCAACAAAATTTTAGTTCTAACACAAAGTTCTAATACAAATTTAGCAAGTGAGCAGGCTAAGTTGAAATAATAGAGCCTAATTGCAGCCATATTATGAGAGATCTTCACAGTTCACCAATTTATCTCATTTAATAAAAGAATCTACAAATTATCTACTTGTAGAAGAACAAAGTGAATGTGAGCAACAATCATCGCCAAAATCTAATTCGCAGTATTCTCCTTATCCTTAGTGACGCAATGTTGGCTTACATCTCGAATAATGCCATAACCAAGCATCGTGAAATCGTCCACTACGGCCCTTGTATTAACAAGTAACTTATTATCCGGTCCTTTTAGCCGATGTAGACAACTGGATATCTGTAAAGAGATTATATTGAAGCAATAGTTGACAAAAATTTCATATTACGAAATGTCATTCAAAAATCTCATTTCAGTAACTTAATAATATTATGCAAAGCAATAAAGTGCAAATGATCTTGACAATATAATTAACATACACTAGCATCTCGTGGTAATAATGCGGCTGGTTTCCATACCACGCCAATCACATCACCTTTGTACTTGTTGTAGAAAAAAAGGGCAACTGAAGAGAAACACTGTCGTAGACGTTTCACATATTCCCTAACTGGATCGTAGTCAATTACAGGCAATGGTCCGTTTATTAATTTGCCGCGAATTATTCTTCTCCTGGCCATATGTCGTCTTTTGACATGTATATCAACATTGGAGAAAGTGGAAATGTTGGTTGTAAATATTCCCTGCAATCAATCAAGATCAACAGTCACTTCAGTATGAAGATGTGATGTGCATATATAATTTATGAAGATATCAAATTCTCAATATGGAACACAAGAAATACGAAAAAAAATGAGGAGTGAAATGATTGAACAAAATACAAAGGATAAGTAAAAACCTTTAAATTCAACGGTATTAAATTACTGATATGTTGCTCAATTAGTGCTGTTGATGCTTCCGCAAGCGCAATTATCCGTTTCAAGATCAATGGTTGTGGTTCTTCTCTTGTCCATCTGAAAAAAAAGAAGAATAATAATAATAGAAATTATTATTAGTAATGATGATAGAAATTACTATTTTACTAGTAGAAATTGATGGCAGGGAATATTTACAAATTAGTTCTTATCAAACACGTTTTCTATTAAAGTTATCATAAATATGACAATCATAGAATTGACGTGTAATAAAAACAAGGGAGATATTTAAAAATATAGCTACTTACCGACAACCGTTTCTATCAACCGATGTACATATTACCATTACTGGTAAAACCGGTCTCATTTTGATAAAATTTTTTTCCATTTCATCAATCTCCTCTTCTGAAAAAAATTAAAAATATATTTTTCCGCGAGATTTCTGAAAATAACCAATAAACATGTTCACGATTAAAGTCCTTAAAATGAATAAAAATGCGGCAGACCTGTCCATTCATTATCGAAATCAACAAGTAATGGTTTCATAAGCCAATTATGCGTAGAGAGCAATATTAGGAAATGAAAAAAACCAATAAATGATGTTCTGAAAAGACAATTTTAATATAAAGGTTTAAAAATTGGAACTTAATTATATTAATTTTGTTAGCAGATCTCTAGTTTTACAGTCAAAATACCACTATCAGGATATCACTACTTTCCTAACAATATGAAGCAAATAGGAGTGAAATATGAAGTAAAAGGAACAGAACCTTGGTGGCTGAATTGAGAATGGTTTAAGAAATATAGAAGCAACGATAGTTTCCAAAATCAATTCATCTAAATAATCAGATAGCGCATGAGATGACAACCAATACGTCGCTAAACGACATGTATCTGAGAACGCCTCGAACTGTTGACTTGTACTAGAAAAATATTAGTCAAATAAAATACTTTTAGTGTGATTTAATCGAAAAGCGAATTATTTACCAAAAATAACACTCTGAATTTTCTTCACCCAAATTTATCGTTCCAGAATCATGAATTATAGACTTCATCATATACGATGAACTCATCAGAAACAAGATGAAAAATGATTTTTCCTTTCTTCTTGCATAAAAATCAAAGTATAATCACTTAAATCTGAAATTATTACACTTACCTATGCAACAATGCAGTAAGCTGAGGCTTCAGCACCACCTCCAGCTCTTTCAACTTCGACGTTGGGTCATCCTTTAAAATACCTGTTTTGCCACCGTTTAATTTCCTCATTATATGAATTTCTTTCGGATAGGCTATGATCAAACGAAATACAACAGTGTTCTAAAAATACAAAACCAATCAACAGTTAACACTGACACACAATCTTATTCTCGCTCGTAAGCGTTTCCATTATCTTAATGATGAAATTATACTTACGAAGTGAACAATTAAGTAATCATCGAAGGGGATAGCTTGCATTGAATGTTTCGTCTTCAATATTTTTGACAGTTCAATATAAAAAGCAGTTTTCAGCCGAGCAATAGCTCCCAACTCATCGCCCCACTTTCCGCTTTGCTCCATTGTTATTTGCACTATATAAGGAATCATTCAAAATACTACTAAAAAATTGAACGAATACGCAATTTTTATCCTTTCGAAGAAGTAACGCATTAAAAAAAAAAGTAATCTCTCAAAATTAAAAAAAAAAAAATTATTTATCACAGGGAATACAAACCTTCTACAGTGGGCAAATAGGGAGGTGAAATGTGTGACAATGGAAATGCTACAGAATCTTTCACGACAGCGCTGTATCTTTCGATTACTGCATTAGTAGAACGAGGTGGGAAAGGCTATAAAAGCGATTTTGTAAAAATATAGCACATAATTACTTAGTTAGAAATACAAGTGTGAATACGCAGGATATAAAATTAATCGGATTGTGAAACAAAGAATACTAATTAAATAAAGAGATTAAATTTAACAAACGATACAGAGAATACGTCTGCAAAATTATTTCAGATCAAAAAAACATTGAAATCCTTGATATGATGAAATTGATGCATATACCAACTCCAACATAGTTTATGCTCATCATTCAAATGGTGTAAATAAATTCCAAAATAAAAAAATAAATAAATAATACCGCAGTTCGTCTTAGATAAGCGGAAACAGGATGGATATTTGTGATAAGAAGGGGCAAATCTTGCACCATTCGAAGTGTTTGGGATAATTTATCGTAAGCTCTTCCAATTGTACTGTATCTTTCCATTGCATTGGGCAAGATCTCCTCCACCTTTAACGTTCTCTCTTCCACATTACATGGTTCTAATTTCAAATGTCTAAAATAATGTAAAATATGTTTCATTACTAATAGCACATTTCAATTTCTTATAAAGTATAAATTAAGGCGTTCACCAAAAAATAAAAATATTTTCTTAGTTGAAATTCGAGAAAAGGAACAATCAACTGACAGAAATTATATCATAATCAAACAGAATTCGAAAGATCTACTTCTGCAGAATATGTTGGCAAATGAGCACAGTGACACTACTGGAATTCCATACAACTGCTTCACAGATTGCATTATCCGGAAACTTGCGCAATTCACAGATATCACCCCAAAACTGACGGAAATGTACCGCATCTGGCGATTTAGCCGGTGGACCACGTGTCAACAAATTATTCCATTTCGTCGAAAGTCGAAATCCGATTAATAGCGCCATCTCCTCATCCATAGCACATTTTTCTCTTTCTCCACATACATCCCACTGCAAATAAGGATTATGCTGTCATCCAAAAATGGTTTTTAACAAAATATTTTATCCGAAGCTCGAAAAAACATGGATTGCACCATTAGAACAGGCAAACTTACTAATTGAACTGGCTGATTTGGTGTAAACAAATCGAAATTCACAATCCTATCCGATAAAGCCTCTTTCAGAAGTGGGATTAGCCTGCGTTTGAATATAAGCAATAAATCATTACAAGTGCTTAGGCATTCTGCACTGCACATTTTTTGGAAAGTATTTTGTAGATATGGCTGAGGTAATCGTACCCTTAAAAACAAATAATTTTTTGCATATCTTTATATAATTTTTGTTTCAAAATATGGTAAATATAAAAATAGATTTCCTCGAATACTATACCTGATATATTGGTCGAAGGTTGTAATGAAAGAATGACTTTTCACAAAAAGATGATCAAATTCACTGAAGGTATTAATCCTAGTCAAAGCATCAGTTGCAGCAGCACGGATCTGTTCTACAGCAGTAACACTTAAAGATGCGGCCAAATTGAGATATCCTGTATGATCAAGAAATACAAAGTCGAAATGCGATGAGAACTGTGAATATAATTCACTATTATCGCATAAACCCAAACGAGACTCTTTCCAATTTGTTGATACTGAAAGTTATCATTTTATAGCATTAAACTAGGTTTAATCTATTTCGGATTAATTCTTACAACACACTGTAAAAAATAATATATTTGACACGTTCCTATCGATATTTATCTTAATTATCTCAAGAGTTGTGAACTCACTTATGGACGAGAAAAATCCTACGATAATGTCGTAAACAGATGTCTTAGCAAAGGAAGTTTCTTGACTGTTGATGTATATAAGCCAGTCTGCTAATAGCAAATCCGAAAAGCCATCAACCCTCTAGAATTTTTAAAAATGTTACTTTGATAAGGAAAAAGTTCATTTTCTATGAGAAAAAATTAAAATTTTCGGCTTTGTAATGATTTTGAAATTATAATGAATCTCAATAATCAAAAAAAAAACAAAAAATGAAAAATCAACTTTGCTATAATCACATATATTTTAAATAAAAGCAATAAACAGCTTTTAAAACGATTACTGCTTCTTTATGTTATGAAACAAAATGAAGTAACGAAGGAAAAGAATACCTGGATGAAACCTCTTTGAAGCATCCACGAACGTATCATGATGAAAGCTTTCAAAAAGTTCGGTTTTTGAGAGAAAAATGCTTCATGTCTAGATTCAATTTCTTCACGTAGCATATCAATTAATATTTTTGAATTATAGACCGGTGTAGGTGTATCGATACCTGCAGTAGTTCTTATTTATTTTTTTTTGGGAATGGCAAATGAAAGTAACCGAATTAATCAATGGACAGATCCCATGCGTTTTAAACAGTGGATTTTACATTCCAACCAAATATATTTCGTGATAGTGACCTTCATCTTCCTCCATTACTTTACTTTATTTTCTACTCATTTCATTTTTCCTTAAATCCGATTGAAAGTGAATTTTAAAAACAGAATGCACTTACTGACCGAGAGACCCGAAATAAACAGAACAGAATGATGGTCTCAAGTTATTATTTTCTGGACGAAATCGAGAGATTTTTGTGAATTCTCGAGGAGGTGCAAAGTGAATTCGCAAGAATCCATTACTTTCAAGTCCTAGAATGAAATGATTTCTAATTAGTGACGATGAAAAGAAGTTGCTTGGGGACTCTCAAAATACTGAAAAATTCTGTTTCTTTCCCGGTATAATTAGTACTTTATACTAATTATTAATTACTAATAATAGGAAAAAGATACCATTTTTGTTTGAGACAAACAATAGCGGCTTCAATGTATCAAAGCGATCCAGTCCAAATTTTACTGACATTCCTACTTTTATCAAAATTCGTGCTACCTGGCAAATATAGTGAGCACGTTTGACAAAATATGCAAAATTAAGATAATCACGCGACCCGAAATAATTCTGAAACATTTACGAATATAAAAGCATAAACTAGAAAAAGCACTGAGGTAAAAGTCATGAAGAAAGTTTACAAACCTGAGGTATAATAACGATAAGATCCAAAATGGGCTCCATTTTTGTCTGATAACCGATATGCCAACTGCCCAAATTGTTAATTTTAACCGGATGGACCCAAAGACAGTCACGTGATGATTTGATATTACTTAATTGTAGATTAAACGGTAACAATAGCGGGAAACAAATTTTGCCTAAATGCAATTTCTGCAAATCGTCTACCTGAAATGTTCGAAAATGAGAAACATGGAAATAATGTGAGAAATTATCCTTATATCGGGTGAGAATAAAATCTCAAATTCAGTACCGTCCAACAGAAAAAAAACTTTACCATCAATGATAAAGCTTTATAATGGTTGATAAAAAAGATTACGTCACTTGCCGAATCATATTTACTTCGTCTTAGACAACTTCTGCAAATCGTCTACAATTGAAAGCATACGTAAAGTAATTAACCTGATGAGCAACTTTTGCTTCCTTCGCTCCATAAATAGCCTTCTTCACGGACTCAGCTAACGCTTCCAGTTTACATCTTTCTTCATTGGATAACTTTATCTCGTCAATGTAATCATCGATCTGCATGCATATTAATCGCCGTTTTTCACGTTTCCGATCGATTTGCTCCAACGCATCATCCCCCTTACGTTTCATTTTCCTTTTTCAAGAAGCCAACATGAACTGACGAAACTGTTTATACTGCTCGCTTTCTCGGCAAATCTTTAACGTACCTAAAACTAATCTACTGCTTGAAATACTCTAAAATGACTGATTAAAGATGGTTAGCTTAATACAGATTCGATCGTCATAAATCATCACTAATAAACGCTAAACGAAAAATTCCTAGTATCAAATAAAGCAGCTGGTATCCAATAAAGCCGACGATTCAGAAATGTCAATGAAACGGAGAGAAATAACGCAAGCCAACATATGGCCATTATTTTATTCCGAGTCAATGAAACTGTGTATTTTAAGAAAATTACAAATGCTTAAATGCGGAATAATGAAGAATGAATTGTAGAACCCTTGCAACAAAATTTTTGTGGAATATATTACAGTGGATCTGCATATACCGTTCAACAAATAATAGCATTTGATAGCATATGCTATTTATTCAATACCTTCTCATAAATTTGCATATATGCGAGATAATCAAAAAAATCGCTGTAAGAGTTAGTGCAAAATTTGCAAGCATTATACCCGAAGCTCGGAACTTCCCAAAATTTCAATTCAGAAAAACAAAGTAAGGAAATATAATCAACAATGAGGCATTTGTACAACATTCAAAACTACAAAATCAGCAAACATATACTTGAAAAAAGTACTTATTTCGACGTTATACGTCTCAACTTCTGTATATGCAGTAAAATGTAAAAAGAGATACAAATTTAGAGAGATGCCACAAGGAAGACAATAACGGAAATTTTTGATATCACAGAGGGCATGGAAGCAATGCATAAACTAAGATGGCAATTTTGATCAAAAACAAGAATTGGACAAGGATGCCCACAAATAAAATAGCATAATGATAATAAACAGTGATAACTTTCTCATACATCATTGAATAACACACATATTTATCGGACTACAAGTTCTAAAGCAAAAAATTAAGAAAAACTTAGTGAACAATTTCAAATGCTTCTAGAGCCTAGTATTATCAATAATGAATGTTCTAAAAAGAGCAAGAAAGTGAAGTTCAATCCTTACGGTGCACTTTTCCGCTGATATTTGCGATAGGCTCGAAAAGTATTATAAGTCTGCTAATCAATATCGCAACAATTCGAGACGGAACAGTAGGATTTTGCATGCACCAGTCCCACAGAGTCCTAATTTAAGCTAAAAGAAATTTGCTTACTTAGTAACTAATAATTCATCCTGAGAAATAAATGTAAGTTCCATAAATTTATAAGGAACAGCGTATGCATCGTAAACAGTAATCAAATAGTTTTAGTAATTCAAATCTAATTAAATTCTTTTATTCTTTTAAAACCGTATGTACATCTCACTTTTATTTATGTGGTACTATGAAAAAAAAGTTACCCCAAGGATAAACTACGAGCTCTGAAGTAAACGAGAGGCATCGTCTGACGATTGCCGACTATGTGCAGCGCTTGGACGCCGGAAGAATCGTGTATTCATTGACGTCACCCTTGGCAGTGAAGAATTTACAAATAAGGCGAGTAGCACCATTAACGATCCGAAAAAAAATGGCGGTCCTGGGATTAATTTCTGGAATGATCAAGACTTATTTTGCGATAATTTTATTTTAATCACTGCAAAATGGAACAACAGGCCTCCTGAAATTTGGTAGCATTTTTTCAGTTCTCATGGTAGAATTTGTAATTTACATAACCTCAACAACACTAACCCAGTTAAATGTCTGTTTCTCAATGGAGGTCGCATTACGATGCGGTGAAATAATTGGCTGAACTCGAATTCGAGGTGGCGGAAAAGGGGGTATTCCAATATGACCCGTACCATAGTTATCCACATTTAAATCCATATCAAACAAATAAAATATGAAACCGAATAGGGCTGGACCCAAGCCTAAAAGATATTTATTTATAAAAGAAAACTGAGAAATGAAAGAAATGTTTAAAAGAATAACTGAAATCTCTTTGCTTTCTCTCTAACATCTTTACTTCCTGTCAACTCCATATTCCTATCATAACTTCATTTCTTAAATTCTCAGAACCTTTTTTTGGAGCCTTGAAGAAAGTCATGAAAATCCATGAAATATAGATTGAGATTTTTGAAGCATTTTATTTCAAAATAAGAACCTTGGCATAATCCACGGACACCAGTAATGACACCCTGTACAGTTCCTTGCTTGTCACGATCGCTGTGTATGCTAACAAATGCGCTAATTGATGGATAAATCAGTTGACTCATCGCTACCAGCACACCTGCAGCCCACATCATCCAATATCTCGTACCCAAACCATACCTGAATCATTTAACAAGTTCAAAATAATACTAATATATAATAATATATAACCAAAGACAAGTTTTTATTTTGGATATGAAACTCTTCGTAAATAATCTATGCTTCTCAAACTGACCATAATAATTGAGCAAATTGAAATGACAAGCCAAGAGTTATTGTATATTTCGTGCCAACAGTACTAGTAAGAAGGAAAAGTATGCCAGTCTGGGCGACAACAGATAATATACCAACAATTCCTGGAAAATGAATTAATGCAATACTATCAACATACTCTAAGATCTTGAATGATTTAAAATCCCAAATAATTTCCCAGTAATATTCCAAAAGACAATTGCAATGTCAAATCACGCACTGTCTAAGTCATATTATTAAGACTCGAATAGTCATAGCATAGAATATTAGCTAAATACACGTTATAGAAGACAGTAAAGTTTTACCATAAATTTTAAGTTTTAGTTGATCGACGTAAAACTTTCGTTATCGCGTTCAATTTCAGCAAAATAGAAAAAATAAACAAGATAATCATACAATGATTACTAACCAATAAAAACGGCTACTGCTTCCGGAGTGAAACCAATAACAAGTCTTAAATACACGAAAAAACATGAAAATTGACCAGATTCAGGAAGATAACTTAAAAAAATAATAGCAGCCAACTGAAGCACTAAACGATCTTCCCAAACAATCCGTAGAGTTGCAAACGGATCAGCTCTCTGCCAACGAAATGCATCCACTACTCGACGGTTACGAGAAGGCAATGATTCTGGCACTACCAGTAATATGAATAGCACATCCAGACTTGCAATTGTTGTAGCCTGCAATTATACGAAATGGTCGAAGTAATCTTTCTTTCCCCTCCTTACTTCCTAATATTTTCAATACGCTATATTAATCGGAAATAGTTACTAGATTAACACAATGCATTTTCAATATATGTATTAATTTGGAAATACTTTATGAACATGTCGTAATTACTTACTGACTCCACCTGTTAAACAATAGCAAAATTGAAGCGATAAACGTACAAGTAAAACAACGCTATCATCACCCCAAGATTCTGAAATCCATGCTCCAAGTGCTGGTGATGTAATCAAAGATGCTGCAAATGTGGCAGAAATAAGGCCATATGCAGTTGAACGATCGGCCTTATCGGTGACATCAGCCACATATGCAAGCGCAACGCTGAATGTTATCGAAAACAGACCACTAATTGAAAACAAAGCAAAATACCACCTAAAACAGTATTTAAATTTCACCAATGGACAACGATAATTTTCTTTACATAGCGTATCTTTTAGTGATGAATCCATAATACAAAAACAAAAGAAAGTTTGACCTTCGTTACTCTTATATCCTTTTTATTTTCACTTTTCTACTGAAAAATACAAATCAATGAATAATCACTAACCATGGACTAATTTTAAGACATGGTATAGGCATGCATGTGAAAAATACAGTAAGCAGCAAAAATGACTTGCGCCCCCATTTATCCGATACCGCACCGAGCAACGGCGCACTTAGAAATGAGAGCAGACCTTTAATGCCAAGAATCACACCATTCATTAAAAATTTATTTGTAGGAAAAGTATCAGCCAGCACCTGAAAAATTTGATAGTGAGTTAGAAAATCCTATCATAGCCATAAGATATGTCATCAAAGACAATTAGCCAACCGGCTGTTAGACCAATTAGAATTGTAGTTATATCAAACAACACATCCAACCCAGACTTGCAGATAATTTATTCATCTGTAGTTTATTGCATCATTAACAAATCGTTTACTGTTTTATTACTTATGAAGTATTGAATTCTTGATGTCTTCTCTATAAAAGAACTCGAATAGATCACTTATATTTCGATAATCATCTGTAGAAAAGTGAATCCATTTTGAATCCTTATTTTATTCCGATAATATAAAGATGAATATCAAAATAAATAAAAACGAACATTAATAACCGGTACGGTAAGTAATCCCCAGGCGAAATACTCGAGGAAAATAACAACAACTGCATGGTAAACGTTAGCTTCACAACATCCCATAGTGATCCCATCGCGTGCTCGACGTAGTCTTCTGCCAAATAATACCTCGAAAATACGAGAACTTCTTACCATTCGCCTCTACTCCACCTGAAAGATAGAAGAATCAGCGCAGTCCTTCCGGGTCATTTATTTTGTATCAGCGGCCTTCTCACTACCAAAACCTGTTCACATTCACTATCTTTTTACAAGAACATTCATAGCCGGCATATGAACTGGAAATTATCTGAAAATTAGACGAATTATGTGAAAATAAGATGTATATATTTCGGAAACCCACACATTTAAAAACATCTTTGCTCTAACTGAAATGATTTGTTATGAAAACTATTCAAAGTAGAATATCGTTCATTGCCTCTAAACACTTCCATAAGGAAAAATCACTATTCATGAAAATTGTCATGTTATGTTCAGTGGACACCGAATCGGAAGAACGGTCTATTCTGGTGATATTTATAATATCCCATATTATTAAAAGTGAAAATATAAGAATGAAAAAAGAAAAAACGAAATAAGAAAGAAATAAGAAATGAACCTTGCGAGATAATATATTCTCGTCAGGTGAATCGTTAACTATGATGGATGCCAGTGGTAATAATCGCTGTTCGCAAGGAGAAGTATACCGGTGGTTCACTTCCTGAATCCATTCCATATATACTTATTGTGTCGTACAAATCGTACAAATTGTCAATGAGAGATCGAAATAAACATCACCTGAATGATAACGGCACATCATCCCCACCTCAACTGCTAATTACTAGGATAATACAACCATTCAGACAGGAAAACGAAATGTACGAGGAAATGTGTCACGTAATCCTCCCATTAATTTCAAATGCAATAGTTGCTGTGCTTTTCAAACACATTCAACATGAAAATAATTAGAAACGATGCAGATTTTTATTTATATCGTCTTTTACTATTTCCTCTCTTTCTCTCTCTAATAAATCGGTAGAAACTGTAAACGTGCAGAAGAAGAATGAAGTTCTGTGTATGGCTCAATAGCATGATAGCATGATCAAGTGATCAAAACTGTTCAACAATGATCAAAATTCAACTCAAAGGTGTTACTCAACTACATAAAAACAAGTGCCAAGAATACATCTATGAAGTATGCTTAAATTTTTTGGTTAAACGGCAAATATTTCCTGCTGTGAATGATTACTTATCCACGTATTTCAAACAGATATCATGCAATTCACGTGCTTTAATATGTTGCCATTCTAAGTGCAAAAATTATTTCAGTATTTATTTACAATGCTATATAAAATGTGGGAAAGTGGAACGTTTATAACCTACACAGGTACAAATGTCACGCAAGTCTTACTCTGAAGAAACAAGCTCATCCCTGTTTGTCGTGATTACACGTGTGATCTCATATGATAATTCTCTTTACGTGATAAATGACAAGGTAGTGCCCCCATGAAAATCAGCGTTTCAGCATATGGGTCAGGCAGCGCTTTTGAATCAAAAATTCCAATAGGATTTCTCAGTGTTAGGGTGAATTTAATAGTAATTAAGGAGGAGAAAAAAGTAGATCATGGTGTTTCCAAGAAAATTTTTCCATTGAAGAAAATTAACTCGACCTGAACAACAAGGTATCATATAAGGGTTAACCTAAGATCAAGGAAATTTTTCCTGAAGAATTTCCCAATTCGCCGTAAATAACGCGTAAAATAATGGAATTGTAGTAAAATTGCTCGAAAAAGAATTTTCATGAAGGAAATTGACTTAAAAATTTGCAGAGTGAGTGAATACATGAAAGAATTTCACGCAATTAATGATCACGTACGTACGAAAAATCCACTAGCATAAACAAAAACGAATCAGGTATATCAGGGGAAAAGCGCCGTAATAACTATTAATTACTATTTTGATTTGAACAATAAGAAGACACCGAGAAAATTTAAATCTGGCTGTTGTTTGAAATCTCATTTGACCTTTAACCTGAACTGATGAAATAAAAAATATGGGTGACCTTTTTACTCATTCCTTATCTATCCATTCATTCATTTTTAAAATAATACTGTAGCAGTAACTCTAATTTGGAGTATCAATGATGGTGATTAAAATTATGTTTCCATCACTAATACCGTTTACTTCAATCCTAATATACTGAGCATTTATTCGCAAATTATCAACTAAATGATCATCATTATAATCGTTAGATAAAATTAGAAATCTTATGCAGAAAGTATGCCGATACCAAAGTTGGTTGTTATATCATCGATATTTTCCATAAACCTCAATAAAAGACCGAGAAAAAACTAACTCCCTATTGTTTTCCCGAGGAAAATTAAAAAAGAAAATTTGTGATGAAATAATCAATTTGTGTCAAATTCCTAACATATAAATATATAAAACCTCTATAATATATTTACCGATTTATATAATAAGTTAAAAACCCGCGATAATATTCTCAATGTCGAGAAAATTCCAAATATGTGGGTAGCATAAATCGAGAAGAGTATAGAATGAAAATATTATCATTTAATCCTATTTTTTTTTCAAATTATTTTCCTTACTTTATCCTATTATCTTTAATTATCAATGCTTATCTTACGAAGTATCATTTAAATGTATATTTTGCAGTATCAATATAATGAATGCGTCTTATATGTAAATAACTTAAATTACTATACTTTGCTAATGGATCTATTTTTGTAAAGTGATTAGGAAGATTTGATATGATCAAGTAATTAAGACTTCAGTCTAATTTTCTCGACATTGAGAATATTATCGCGGGTTTTTAACTTATGTAAATCGTTCGAATATCCTAGCCATATCTAAATGTTTATTGTTATTATAAACATTTAAATATGGCTAGGATATTTTTCCTAACTTTAGCACTTCTCTCAAAGAAAAATTTTTCCAAAATTCTTCATTCAATATTTGATCAAAATTAATTTGTTTCAATATTAAAAGTTGAAAATATTCCGTTGGTTAATTTGCATATATCATCGTTTAAATCAATTTTATAATTCTATTTAAAAGGGTAAGTGATTGGTACCAATATAGCGCGCTGGAATTATAGTCAGCTAAGTCATTTTATTGTACAATTAATTTTCAGTTAAATTTAGGATAAACACAAAATCTGTGTTTCAACAGGTAGCCATGAGACATACGTCTTTATCTTTGGATGAGTTAGAAAGATGCCTGACCTATATTCCTCTCTACAGTAAGTTACAGTAATATCACTTAAATTATGCAAAGAATAGAGAAAGGCTGAAATAAAGGTATATGGTTATCAATATGATATTCGTTATCAATGTCGGATATTTCATTACTTCAAGGAGCATCCATACATCTGGGATGTAAGATTTTCGTAATGGGATAGGAAAGAGGGTTTTTGAAAGGAAGACCTGGCGGACGTTTAGTTGGAAGTTGAGACGGAGGATGAAGTCCCGCGAAATTCGTCGCAAGGATTAACGAATCGAGGGGAATCACTAGTTGCGATCAAGCTCTGAGTTCTTTGGAGTTTTTCGATTTTCAAAGAACTTGAAATTGGTAGTTTTCAAATAGGAGTATTGACTTCTTGATGGGTTAAGTACGTTTTCAGATTTGCCGAATATGACTGATTGTCTAAAGGGAGAAGAACTTGTATTCGCCTCAACTTATATATTTTATCCCATTCGGATGATTCGCATTTCAAGTAAAATATCTTTTTCTTGTTTTTAATTTTTAAATTAAAAAATTTTCTGGCGGTTCTGATTTCTCTTCATTTATGAGCGGTATGTGGAGAATATACAGTCGGAATATTACTTTTTTTAACATGTGGTATTGAAATTTATTGTTCAATAGGTGAAGAATTGCATACACTAGCCAATGAGGAAGTTGAACCTGCAGTTGGGTCGTACGACTTTCGGGATATACCAGATCTGGTTGATCGTTTCATCATATGGCTAGTTTCCTTTATTATTTATTTTTTACTCTCATATTGTACTAATAACAGTCGATTTTTATCCGATTAATGTGACTTTTAGAGTTTTTTGGGAGAAGTGATCCATATTTACTCTTGAAAACTAGGACGGAAAAGCAACTTGAGATCTTCTAAAGAAGGGCTTCACAGCAGCCGGACCAAATTGGATATTGCAGGCGATCGAATCGGTCATCGTTACTGCTAGAAGAACGAAGCGTCGAACAGTGTTTTGATTTTGCTTCGTTAAGCTTCAACTTCAGCCCAGCTAATGTTATTCCTGGAACGCAGTTCTTTTTCGCACACAACAAACTGATATTAATAGTGCCGACACAGAATGCCCTTCATCGATTTACTTTCGATATTGGGGTTCAGAAAAAGAACGAGGTTATATTTGTTAATTGCTTGTTCCTTTGCACATCTCTTTTCTGTTTCAGAAAAATATTGAAAAGCTATACATTGTTGTCTATTTTGCTTGAGATAAAATGACAAATACAAGATTCTTTAATAGAGTTAGGGGTTTTATTTGCAGGTTCAAGCTGTTCTAAAGCTATCTGCAGATGAAACCTTCCTCTCTAATCACGACAGCTATGAGCTGACATCATCAAGAAGTGCCTGTCGTGCAAGTGTCGTACATACGACAAATGATGGTACATCTGCCTTATATTCGTTAGGTGATGGACAGATTGTTCTTGTTCAGATGCGCCATGCACCGGGAAGTAAAGGCCAAGGTTTCTTCTAGATATTCGAACCGTTTTCAATTCTTTCATTTTATTCTTTGATCTAAGCAATATTCAGACCTTTTCTTTGTGCCATAATATAAAGCTGTTTTAGGTTACGAAAAAGTAATAAGAGGAGAAGGATTACTACAGAGAGTTATGAAGGCTACCAACCATCTAAGCTTAGTTGTTAGCTTATCATCATGTGTGGTTCATGATGACATCTTTTTTTATGTACTTTTCGATGACAAAAGGCTACATGTTTATGTGGTTTGTTTATTTTTATACTTTCAAAAAATAAGATCTGGAACGATGTTGAGCATAGCAAGACCTGAAAATTAGCTTTCATTAGAAATATAATAAATAGGTTATTTGACAAGAGAAGAGAGCAAAAGGAGAGAGAATAGTTGCAATCTACTGAAACCCAATAATAATCATAAATCGGATTTATTGTTAGATAAAATTAATTTATTAATAGCATATGAATTCTAGAACGGTAAAAAAGAGTACGATGGAAATTTATATGATATAATGATACATAATAGCGATGCAGGCGATGAAGATCAAGGTATTTACTATTTACTATTAAACTTGTCTTTAAATAATGAATGATCCCATTGAAGCTTTGCTGCTCAATAATATTTTCTTTTTTTAGTCACTGTGGAAATGATAAAGACTTGCTCTAACACGGATTCATTTTATGCAGTCGTGCTTTTTCAAGTTGTTGATTATTGCATGGTTCGTTGTTTTTTTGCAAAGGATTAAGGTTTAATAGGTTGATATAGTGTTAAAGTTATTACAAAGAGCAGCAAACGTATCAGAGAGTGTGATCTTCTATATTATATATCTCTTTCATTTTCTTGTATACATGTAATAATTATTTTAGTTCATGTTGGGGAAAATTGATCCACACCGGTTACCAGAGCATACTGTATATTTCTCGTTTATTAATACATTCCAAACAGAAGTACGTAAGTTTGATGAAACATTTTTTTTTCTTTTTTTAATAAATATTATCCGATTTTTCTCTCTTCTTTTGTCTTCTCAGTGAGTTTCAACAAATTTATAGAGTGGAGTAGTGGATTTCACTTGTGCAGTGCAAGAAGATATTCTGGATATTATTTGTTTATGTAAAGTTTCTAATGGAATTCGTTATTGTTTACGCATTGCTTCAGTCGATTGGTTAGTTTTATTACTACTATTAAGTCTTTGCTTTCCTACACTAATCAAAAATATGATGCTGCAAAATTTCGATACCGTATAAAAAAGTAGTTGGACAATAAGATTTTAGTTTGAATGGTGTATTAGCAGCTTCTTGGAAAGAAATAAATGAAATTCACGGTGGTGATCTGGAGGTAAGCGTGTTGCAAGCTAAACCAAAACAGTCAGTTGCCGCTCAGAAATCATATATTTTCGATCACAATAGATATTCCTTTGGCGTTGTTTTACGTTCTCTTCAGGTATTCTCTTCAATTTCAAAAGGTAGTAAAAACGATAAAATAGCTTTGATTTATTTTTTATATTCACCCATATCTTGCGCTATCTTCAATAACTGATTTATCTGTAAAGTCTTTTAATATTTGAAGAAATCGCTATATTCGAATTATTAATATGTAGTAATAATTTTTAGTTAGTTTGCAAAAAAGGAGCTTTCAATTGGGAACTTTTGGGAAGGAGATACGATTGGCGAATGTTAAGGGAAGCAGCGGAAAAGTATTGCGACTCAATAGAGGTACTTCACTTCATTTAGTTTCGTATGAAAAAATATGTTGTAAATCTATAAATTAAATGATAATCCATGTTTATTATTGGAGATCAATTGCTTTTTTTATACGGTTAAATATACACAATATTTCGTCCAAAGTATTTTATATAATGTTCGGGAAGAGAATTATGCATTGCTGTTACAGTTCGATCAGCATTATATTACACGAGAAGATCGTTCACTTTTGTCTACAATATCACCCAATCAAGCGGGACAAGAGCGATTCTGGACAGCACTGACAAAAATGTGCAATGAATTAATGCAAAATGAATGCCTTTCTTTAGGTCTGTGGCACTCTGTCCCTCTCGGCTTGTATGGTACGATACAGCAGGTATGATTGTTTTTTTTTTGTGTGTGCGTGTTTAATTTATCTATTGGCAGTAGGAAAAAATTATAGTGGATTGAACAGAAAAATCTCATTTGATGGTGACGTTATCTCCAGCTTGATCGTGATTGATAACTCATTGTATCGATCACCAGTATAACTAAGCCGTAAATGTTGTTGAGCATTTACTCTTCTAGTTTTTTTGTTACTGCAGGGACGTTTCACGGTATGTCGTCCAGGTGATGAGCAGCTTCGTTGGTTCGAACGTTTGATCGGAACCGATGAAAGGAATGTGAACTTGTGTTGGGAAATCGTTACAAAATTTGTTGTAGGAGGACTGGTATACTGTTCTCTCTTTCACGCATGGTTTTATATTGCGAGTGATCTAAGATTTCTCTATATTAATATTTGAATGAAGTAGCTCATAATATTCAAATTTATAAGCATTTTTTGTTTCATTATCATAAAGTACATTGAATGAAATCCAAATTATGTTAGGTTTCCAATGCTATAAGTACAGAAGAAAGTGAACAGTTCGTGAATACATTTTCAACTGTTTCGCATATTTTCGAGGATGCAATTCGGAAATTTACCGAATTAAGACCTGTCGACGAGTTTAATTTAGCCGGTATGCTATTTTTAATATCAGAAAGATGGAACAGTGCAAAAAGTGCAGCTTAAAAAGCATAACTACGTGTATGTTCTCACAAGCTTGCGATGATAGGTCATTGTGCATGTCTTACCTCGATGAAAAAATTAACAAGTTCATTTTGTGAGGGCATTTCATGAAAACTGTTTTAGCAGCAACCCAAACGCCATTCCATGGTTCATTTACGATTGGTCTGTTGGCCACTCACTTCATGCGTTTAATTGATGATAGATTAGCTCTTAGTCAATGCTTTATCGCATTAATGGAGTTAGTAAAAACTGTCAACTTTTCTCAAGATGTAAGTAGTTTTTCATTGTCTTTCAAGTTATTTATTCAGATCTGAATATATGAAGGATCAAATTTGCAACCGATAATACTTATTATATCCAGGAAACAATACTACTAGACGCTAGATGGTCACTAACGGTTAATACTCACGAAAAGTCACTTCATGATATGAATCGACAATTTAGCATCTTATCGCAAGCAATGAAATTACGAATTTCTATGTAAGTGTTCATCTTTCTCTGATATTTCTTGAACTCAAGTAAGTTTAGATTTAGAATTGGGATATTTAAATAATAAAAATGGTTGATTGCAGTGATAACTATAGCGAAATGAGTCTAGCAGATGCTTTCTTCGCCAGTTCAGGTCTTCCAACCGTACTCAGTTATGTGCAGAATAAGGTTGTCATTTTTCTTGATGTAATCGTTTTTCGTAAAACTTTGATTTGGATCCTTACTAGAGAATTAGTAATTGTTGTATTGAACTAACAAGATAAATAAATTGGAGAGGCATGCTTTCGAAAGTTTGAAATATTTTTTTTGATTAGGGTATTTTGTGAGTGTGAAATTTTTGAAGACAGAGATTGTTATTTGATTATTTCTTAAGGAATCAGTAGGTGAGGACGACGATACAGAGGAGGATGACGAAGAGATTCTGGAGGACAAAGCTGATAATTGTGCTGAAGTGATTCCTTATATATCTCCTCTTACGCAGTCAGCGTCGGCATATTCACAATTTCTTAACAGAATCGTTAATAACGCTGTTGTCGTTCTTTGGCCAGAAAATACGGCCATGGTGTTAGCCAGATTTTTGGCTGATTATCGTCAATATTCTGCACTGCAGGTTGTGTTTTTTTTTTGTTTATCAAAATATTTGAAGTGAATGTATGAGTCGGTTAACTCTACGTTTTCAGACATATTGTCAGTTGAATGAACCATATATAACTGAACTATGCGCTGCTTTTCTATTTTTCGAAGGCTGTGCACTTGCTGGTCTAGGACATCCCGAAAAGGTAATTTTTCGCTGTGATAATTTCCAGTTCATACTCAGTTCAAGCGTTTAGTTGCAGCAAAATGTTGTTATTTACAGGCTTTGCAATCATTTTTGGATGCAATAGAAGGTATTAGTCGGCAGGATGAAGCGCTTAATAGAATGCTTTCTCGTGATGGTAATGTTTCGGATGAGCCATATAGTGAATTGCAATATTTACTGAAGGTAATTTTAGCATCAGTGTGGTAATTCAGCAAAATAAATTAATTATAGTTGAACAAGCACATTTTTAGTTGGCTATTCGAAACTAATTTAAAAAATCTTTCAGGTTATGTCTATCATGGAGGTACACGGTTTCAACGAGCAGCTAGTTTACTTGTCAAGACGTGCCTTGAAAGAAGCACAGCAAACTAGAGACTTAAACACTAGAGTTTTAGTAATATATTCTCTTCATAATCCTCGAAAAAAGAATTCTTTTATTTCGACTCTTAATTTTTGTACTCTTTTATATTTTAGACCGAATTGCATACGTCTGTTTTTAAATTCGAGCTCATTACGGAGCGATATGAAGATGCCCTCAAGACTCTTCTTTCAAATCCAGTTCCGGAAAATCGTCGGATATGTCTGAGAGAACTTTTAGCAAAATTAATAGAGCAAAGAAAAAATGCAATGCTTGTTGGTTTAAATTATGAAGATATGGAACAGCAGGTTTGGTGTTGTATTTTTTTCTGATGAAAAAAATCGGTAGAGATATATATAGTTAAGGACTTTTATGGAAGAGATGCGAGGAAATATTAGAGAAGAGAGAAAGGAAAATACTGTTGCTCAAGGTCCCTTCAGTAGATATTGCAATTATCAATGTTTCAAGGGAGAAGCTTGCAGTTTTGACAGTTTTGATTTTGAGCTGAACCGAATAAGTTTGAGTTTGCACTACAGTTTCCTTTATTATATTTAATCATTTTTAATTGTTGAAGGTGGTCGATATATTGAGAGCGAACGCTCGCACTTCAGATATAAGTAAAGATGGTTATTTTTATGAACTAATCTTTGCTTTTCATATCAAACGAGATTTCTATCACCGAGGTAAATTCATTAGTTGAAGCTATGATTGATGATTAGATTGACGGTAACATATTTCTTTCATCTCTTTAAGGAGACTAATACAGAATCAAGTGGAAAAATATACCTCTTATGCAAGACTGAAAGTTCCTATAATCTTGATAGTGGATACTGTCTTTGGTTTATGAAACTGGCTTTCCTTATTACTGCCATATTTCACTTCTACAAATTTTGAGAGGATCATTTTTATATATGGTGTTTAATTTTTATAGCTGCACTGTCAATGTTCGAGTATTCGTATCGTTTACAGTCGGAGCTGCAGAATCGAAACGTGTTAGCTCGTCGTTGTCGTGCTCTTAGCACTGTTGTCAGTTTACTTTCGTTGCTACCAGAAACTGATCGATTTCTTGTACTTCCGGCATCATTGGTATATTTTGATACCTTATATTTACTCTTTATATTTAGTTAGTCATATAAAGAGTATGTACAGGAAAGTCATATGTCCTTCGTAAGAAAAAACGATTGAAAAATTTTTAATTTATCGGTAATTCCTGGTCTCAAACATCTCTTTAAGGAACAGGATAAGAATCCAGCGGAACAAGAAAAAGCAGATGAACAAGATCAAAAGAAAGTTGAGCGCAACATAAGCAATAATATTATCTCAATTTCAACGCTAGACGAAATTTCGAAGGTTTTTTCGTGCAAAGTTCTTCAATTAACGTTTGTAAGAGAGTTGCAGAGATTATTTGTATATATTATATAGAATCTGACACAGTAAAAAAGGAGTATCGTAAATTGTTTTTGTCAATTCTAGAAGGCACTGTTATCATCAGCTCGATTAGCACTGTTCGATGCGAATTACAATCCAAAAGAGAAGAAATCGATTCCACCGCCTGTTAAACCTAAAGAAATTTTAGATCAACTTATTCAGAAGAAATTCTTTGATTACGCCTGGGAGGTGAACAGGTAAGAATCTGTTCTTCCACATTTTTCTCTCTATGGCGGATATATGTCGCATAAATTAAATTAGTCTCATCTTTCAGGCTTTTCGACTTAAAGCCATATCTCCTGCTGAGAGCAGTTACTATGGAATGTATCCATTTAGATACAAAGCCCCCTAAAGGTGAACCATGTTGGGTGGCCACAAACCGGAAATTTGTCAAAAAAATGCCCAGGTTTCTTTTACTATTTTAAACATTTTAAACATTTTACTATTTTAAACATTGAAGTGTTCCATTATTTGTTTTGTAGCCTTGCTGATCCCTGTTTTGTAGTTGATTTCGAAAACAATATTTTTAGATTACGAGAGCGACACTGGGCAATTTTAATGGGATATATCGAAGTAGCCATGAGACATAATCCGAGTGATTTCAAAATATTATGGGTAGTGACTTTTGTATTTCTTGAACATCAGTGGCATATACCTACATGGTTATCAAACTGTTATGAGGTATTATATTTTGACTTTCATATGTAAGAGATAACGCCAGTTAGATACGTCATACTCTTCTAATATTCGCTCTAATATACTCTAATATATTTCGGCACATGTTTATTGTTTTTCAGCAACTATGTGCAGGAGATTATGCTTACCTGCTAATAATGTTCAATCATCTTCATCTAGCCAGTGAAACTCTTAAAAAAAAGATAATTTCGGAGACGAAGAAAATAACATCTCAAAAATCACAGTCTTCAATACCTATTGCAGAAATTGATTGGCTATTATGGCTAATTAGTAAGGAAGATGATGAGATTTTGAAAGAAGTAAGCTTCTCATTTTCTAGATTCCTTTGTGTTTCTTGGACTCTTTTACTTTTTAGATTTTTTTTATTTGTTTAAACTCCTTTAATTTCTTCAACCATGCTGTTAGTATGGCAGGGCTGATCAATACTGAATTAAGACTTAAACTTTTATAATTTTAATGAGGTTTCATATTGGATCATGTCAAAATTCAGCATAACTGTAGAAGCCATTAGTTTGGAGGTGATATATACCATATATATATATATATATATATATTCCGTATCCGATTTGCACGGACTGGAAAAAGCAAGCGGACAAAAGCAATGCTTTTGGTGAATCATAACTATTATACAATATTGCGCTTGCATTATATTGCAGGTAACATCGTTTCTTCATTTCAGGATGCAAAACAGTTAGAGGACTATTCGAAACGATATTTCGAACGTATTGCATGTTTTTCAAAGCAGTAAATACTCCTTAATGAACCAATCATTTGTTATCTCCGTTTCAAACTAAATTCGTGATCTTTTTTTAAACAGTGATACAATTAATTCTTTACGGGGCGTATTTCGCAACCTGGAAAATTTAAAGTATACGATTTTTCTTCTGGAACTAATTTTAGATTTCCTGTACTTTTACTTCCGTGTGCCTGTTACATGTGTTATGTAAATAAATTACTATTATGTTATATTTTTTTGACTTGAAACATGGTAGTAAGGAATAGAGAGAATCGACATTGAGATTTAATCGACCTCTCCCAAATCTTACCGATTTATTTAGATCCAAATGCTCATCTTTCCACTATCTGCTAATTGTAATGTGTTTTAAGAGTGTTTACATATCTTTTCATACTCAGTAAATCGGTCAGCACATTCGCTTCGGAATGTTGTGGTAAGGGATTCGCGATTATTTATTCAAGCCTTCCGCAAAAATACTTCGCACTCAGCCTTTGTACACAAACAACGTTTTGGAAAATATCTTTAGTTCACTTCAACATATGCTATTTTTCATACAAGCTCTTCGTGTACTAATTCTTGGTTTTCATTGGGACGCATTAAATGGACGTTTGAAATATTGAAAACCGGTCATTTTAATACCCATAACAAGGAACATCAAACGAAACAGATTCCAGCGGTGCTGCAAAGAACAGATTACAATAAACACTGATTTATAAAAGAACACATGAAACATCACAACATATTTTAGAAGAGCCTTAGACGTAATGGTATCCACAAATTATAATGGATGTGATGAGAGCGGCTGCTACTGAAGCATCACAGATTCCGAACAGAACGGAGGAGAAATAATTGGGAAAAGGAGAGAAACTTGATAACATCTGTGATGAATAAAAGAAAAGCGAAGACACTCAGCAGTCAATGAAGGGAGATAAAGAGGAACCGGGAAAATTGATTTTTAACGAAAAATAAATACCCTTTCTTTCTACTCCTCAGGTACTGTCACTTCTTGCAGTTTTACTTTTTCTGTAGTTAAAGGCACGGTTATGGTTTCTTCCACCAAGTCCTCATTGTCTGCTTTCAGTATATCTAAGCCACCTGCAATAGCCATTATTATTTGTTTGTCTCATAGTAATGTTATTAGATATTAGTCTACAGAACGTAGCAGAAAAACATGAAAGCTAGCATCTTTACATTTTACTTATAGACCGAATTTTTAAAACTTTTTGCAAAATTTTCGCAATAAAGTGTGAACAGGTAAATCGTTTTGAAACAAATACCTCTCAGTTGTAAGCGTAGCTCTGCTTCTTCTGCCAACTTCTTCGTACATGCATTACGAATTTGGAGGAAATCTGCCATAATTTTCTTGCGTTTTTCACTGACTTCCTGAATATACGTATTTTACAGCATAAAAAAAAAAATGAAAGCTGTAAGAAAAAACAATAAAACGAACAAGAAATGCAAACCTTGGTTGCCCTACCACGTTCCATTTTATCTTCTTCTTCGAATTTAGCTGACGTGGTTTTCAAATTCTTCCTTATCATCTGCAAAGAATCATCACCACTCATATCATCTGAACCTTTACCATAATTTATCTTAACTATATCCATAATGCAATATCTCCTGTCAGCTACGCAAAAATGCATCTTAAATCATTATCATATATCTCAGCACAAATTTATGATATATTCGTGAAATTTTTCTATAAATTCAGATGGTATAAAGCGATAATTCTTAGGAAGTTATCTGGCTTGAAACTTGATCCAAATATTCCTTTTTCATTAAATTGGAAGATACAATGCACCTTAATAGTTTCATCAGGTAATTTAACTGGTAAACGTGGTCGCCATTTGAACTGCATTAGCCGATCCAACGGCTTTCTGTACAATTCCCTACCTTGGAAAGTGTAGATACGATAACCCGTATCACCTTTCCCACCACCAATTGTACATGCTGCTGTAAAATATCGTCCTGTAGGATCCCAGCTTCCCTGAAATTTAAGATAAACATTATGAAGGACTGCATTTCCACTTTCCGCAATCCATCGAACATTTTACATTAATGAGAACTCATACCACTTTCTATCATTTTTGAAAATTTGTTAAAAAAGCTGAACCTTTTACACATATCCCACAAAACTAACCTTATTGAAGCCCGGATATTCGACTAAATTTGTGCGAGTCGGTCGTGTTCCGTTACTATCAATAAACATTATGTTGCCGGATGCTGTAGCAGCTGAAAAGACAACAAGCCAAGCACCGGCTGGTGCCCAAAGAACATCACTGAAGCGTTCCATCGGTTCAAATTTCGATATTAGTTGAGGAGCATGCTTAGTCGTATCCAAATAATAGATAAGTGGAGTCGATTTATGCTGTGATCCGACAAGCACGCAAAATTTATCACCTAAGGCAATTAATGAAGATTATCAGCAGTTTCACATAATGTTAAGAATATTTAGAAACAATCGCACTTCGACTATATTTTAAAATACAATATGTATAATACATCAATCGCAATCTTTCTTCAACGACATATATGTATCAAACTTCTATATGTATAATTATTTTCATACACAAAGTACTCTAGTAAATAATTACGTAATTTAAGAAAAAATACTTAACCTGATGGTTCCCAGTCAAATGCTATGAATGATTCTGAAAGAGGCATTGAAAGTACTGAGATGTCTTTCCCACGTGCATCGAAAATTTCTATGTGTGAAGTTGGATTCTGCAAAAACTATTTAATTATACGGGTGATCCATTTAAATTATTCCTAACTTACCTAAACTGCTTTATTTCCATAGATGTACAAGATTTTAAAGAAGAAATTTTAAGACTTGACATTTCTACCGGATCTTATCTTTTTCTTAGTGAAATTACAGCAATCATCAGCACTCTAAATGATTTAATAAAAGTGTTTAAATTCTCGGATAAAAATGAAATGTTGAGAAAAACCACAACCACAATGACTCACCGTATATTTGATTTCCTCTATGGATCCACTCGCGGATGTCTTGATATTTTTCTTCTGATAACGTTCTGTATGTGCGGCTAATCGATCACCATTCTTATTCCAAAACAGCTCAGCTTCTGATACAGAAAATATTCGCTGTGCACGAAGCTTCTTTTTTGATGGAATTTCCATCAAACCAATTTCTGCTGGCGCATTATCTGATGTCTTAAATTCTTTTTCTTAGAGACAATCCCGTCCTTATAAACCAAACACAATAATTAATCAGTGCAGAATTATTGCATGCTCCTAATGGAAAAGAGAAATACTTACACGTTCGTCACAATAATATGCAAGAATTGGGCGCGTTGGTGACCAACGAAAAGTTCTCAGACCCTCAATTATTACATGCTTCTTATCTAATAGGGTAAAATTCTTCGTTTCATATACATTGATTCCATTACCACCCGGTTTTGGACATGCCACAAATCCATTCGTTTCTGGACAAGCCAGATATGTTTCATCCGGCCCTAAAGCTCGAGTATCTGCTGACCATCTGCAAAAGCCAATATTACTTTTCTATATATTATATGTAATCTTTTTTTCTGATGGTAATAAAGAGACCAATCCGCCTTATGAAATGTAGCACTATCAGCAGCAAGTATCGTTTTTAAAAAACATTTCAAAATATTGAGACTTATTTCATAAATACTCTGTGATATGCATTTTATAGCAATATATATGTCAAGCATGACAAAAAATCCACTAATAACATAGTTAATTTAACCAAACAAATATATTAATAGGAGAGTCTAAAAAAAAGTATTGCTGTTGTCAAGACATACTGGAAATATGGCCAGCAGGGTAATTCATTGGATCCTTCTTGAGTAAGCAACGAAAAACCACGTCGCATTTCTCCGGTCATAATGTCAAATATGCGTAAGGAATTAGTATCATCAGCCCATCGATTTTCCGGTAATGAGTAGGTAACAAGAAACCTATAAAAAAATATCCATTCATTTTTAATTGCTTTGATAATCAATTTCAAAAATGCAATCACTTTTCTTCATTATAGTTACAAAAACTTACATTACGCCTACTACCACATCCACAATGTTAGAAACGAATTATAAGTGTCAGTAAAAATAACATTTCCTTTTAAAAGAAGGGACAAATTAACATTTCAGTAGAATTTTCTTTGATCACTACATAATAATATGCTTAATTCTATAATTCCAATCGGAAAACACTTTCAATGCACACCTCTCACACGGCGAAAAATCCAGCATTACAACATTTTCATGTGAATAACGAGCAAAACGTTCAAAATTCGTCCCTGCCCATAATGCAATGCCCATGCGATGAACACTCACAAAGAAAGTGCCATTGGGAGACCACCTAAATACTGTTTCGGTCCAATACTGAAAAAAAGTTTGCTATAGTTGGCAGCAATAGGATCTATAACTGCAGCACCAAATACTTCAGTTATACTGTTTCAGCATCAATTATTTTAGTAATTAAAGGAATTTGTAGTTGGAATTTAATCCAATAATCAAATAAAACCTAAGTATCTCTTTTTTTGATGAAGCAATTTATCAAAAAACAAACATGTCGCTCCGTAACGGGCACCGGATCTTGTCCTTTCCGATACTCATAAACCCCTACAAATGGAGATGTGGAGCCATATTTAGAACCCTGCGCATCACGCTCATAATGAACAGCAAACTGATCGTAACATTTCTCATTTTGTAACCATGACCATAAATCGCCCTGGAAACGCATTCCATTCACATGATATCTAGGAATTCTGAATTAAACGGTATATCAAACAATATGCAGAAACAAATCAGGAAAAATTATTAAAATAATACAATATTGTTGTATGGTCGCGCTTCAGGCGGTTTCCAGTTTTCATCCGGTTTTTCGAATTTATTCAGATCATTAAATAGATTAGCCGAAAATGTGTGATTTTTGTCAAGCAGATAACCATGCAGTATTGCTGTAGCATTCTCTGCTATCTCACTACCAGGATATTCCACAAAGCAGTAGCCCTGGAATGCATCACAGTACTCTTCGTGAGTAGAAGCTACCTAACAGAATTTTAGTTCCAAACCACGACGAATACCAAATTAATAATTTTGCATTTAATTTTAACATTTTATATTCTCAGAGTATCTAACAGCAGTCATAATTTGCCATAGTTCTGTATAAAAAATTAATTTTTAAGTTTAGCTTAGTTCAATAATTAGTTTTTTATACAGTTTGTACAAAGAATGGATTTGGATTAGAATTAATTTTAATGACATAACATTCTTCAATGTTAAATTGTGAATTTAAATCAATCGATATTTTTTAAACGTAAAAGATGTGGATTACAATAAACTGTTGGATAGCTGATAATATCTCCCCTTTCTTATAAGAATAATAAATCCAATACACTACGCATTTATTTATACTATCACTTGAAGAATATCAACTATTCAAGTCAAGAAACTTTGATTATTTATATTAAAGTTTCGCATAAATTTTATTAATTTTGAAAGTTAATTACTGTAAGTTTTTTTGCCCAACCAATTTACTGTTGTCTGAAAATATCTCATCGGAACATACCTTTGTAGAGCCGTTATCATCAACTGGATAGAAATCATTGAACTCCGGATGGATTCGGCCAAAAATTTTTCCAAGTACACTCTTCAATTTCGATAAACGATTTTCACCGACGATCGGTATGCCAGAAACTATTATGCAACAGTGATCGTATTCACTCAATGACGGCTTTTTCCGCAATACATCTCCAACTAGTTCTGGAAATTCCCAAAATATTTTTAAATCTCATTTCTATCAAATATGTAAACCAATTCTCGACAATATATCAATTAACTTTTATGTTTCTTAAACGAAAGTCTTTTTTTTTCCTTTCAAAGTATAACAACAATTTTTAGATGGTGCAACTGAAGAAAGTGATGCTCAAGTAGTATTAGAGCTACCAAAAAAATAAATAAATAAAGGAGATATAACATAATCCTTCCATCTAATCTATTCTTGACAAGCAGAACAATTATGCCATACCTTCATCAGTTGCATTTTCCTTAAAGCCATACTCATTATCTGAAAACGATGGCTCTTCTGCAACATTATCATCGAACATCGGATCTGCTGCTACCATTTCCTTCAATTTCAATTAAAAACACCTCTTTGTTCTGTAAACTATGATGAAAATAGACTGCTAAGAATTACGGATTATATCTGCTGATAATTGTATAAGTGACGCAATAAGTCAAGCATGAATCAATTAAGCAAATAAAAATGCAAGCTTAAAGAGGGCCCTAAAGTACGAATGAATTACCTTATGAATTGTTAGAAAATATCAAACATGAACTATGACAGTAAATACGTCATCAAGATTCTATTATGCTATCAACTACTTATCATATATCGCACGCATTATGTTACACATTATACATGATCCCTATTCACTAATTCTATTTTCAGTTGCAATAAGATTGTAGACTATTTGGGACTGATTATCTGTTGACTCAAAAATTTTGTAGGGCACTTCGATTAACGAAAAATTCTACGAATCATCTAGAACTTAATATTTATTATTTACTTGATAAATTTGTAAAATAACTCATATAAGCGCACTCTGATAAGTTTTCATCAATATACCAACACTTCCATGAGTTGTGTAAAACAGTTATGCGTTTGTTATACCTTGTTACTTTTCAATTACTCAATCAAATACATAGTAATTACTTATCACCTATCACTTATCACTCAATATACCATTCGGCAATTAATTGGCACTATCCAACCGCGACGGACCAACAAGTTACGCATCTATTTTTCACGGGCGTGCCGTTATGCCACTCAACCGGACCAAAGTCTAAACAAACGTTCTTTCATTAACTTAATTTTATTTTTTTATCATTGTATTATGACGAACGATAGATATTTTGATGAAATTTAAAAATGAAAAAATTAAATGCTGTTCAAGTAATAAGGTAATACATACGCATACCGTATGAAACACGTAAATGAAATTTTTACAAAATTACCTACTCATTCTCTACTATAAATTTTCATGAATCTTGCAATGAAGTTTAGAAAATCTTGAAAATACAAAAGTAAAAAAACATATTTTCTCCCAATTTATTTTATAACGTAAACTAATAATACTACGTAAACAACATTCAGAATGAATGAAATCAAAAAGTTATTACCCACCATTTAACGAAACAGCCCAAGAGTGGTTAATGCATTCAATAGTTTCATATGGACAGTAAGAATACTGTTAAATATTGTTTATGCTGACGAGTAATTGTCAGTTGATTGATGATTGTGAATTATTATAGCTTATTTTCTCGTTTGTGCCGGATTATTGCATTTTGCCGAATTTGAATTTTTTCACTTTCTAATTCATCAATATATTTTACATTAATGTTCTGGTGGTATTGATAATATTTTTAATTTTGCTTTTTAGAATTCGAGTTTTTGAATTTTTTATATAACATTGCTAGGTTATGTTCACCATGCGATTATATAACCTTCCATAAATTTCGTCAAATTGATCCGAAATATACGTTTTGAACGGATGAAATCTAGTATAAATGCATACGTCCATCTGTAGCAGTTTGACGCAAAAGTGATATTTAAAAGTATTAAATTTTAAAAAACTTTTAAAATATTAAAAGTAAGCTCGTAACATAATTTTAGTTCTCAATGATGAATAATGAAGATAATGACCGAGTACTTGAGTAGAAAGTAATTGGTATCGCTCGTATATACTTTTCTCCTTCTTTATGTGTTAATTAGCTAGAAGTATTGTACGGGAATTTTGTATTATTTACGGATGTATAATTCATCTTGTACGACATTTATATATGATACAAATTTCAGCTATGCTGCTGTAGCAAATGTTTATTAATATACCTCACAGATTTGCCCGATAACTCTCTGAATATTTCAAATAACGAGTAATGAACCAATGGATATCTCATTTTTCATCCTACCGTTCTACCTTTTGCATCAGCTAATGCTGGTGTCAGCTGGACGAGATTTCTATAGAATTTTGAAAGTGCCACGCGATGCAAGTCTGAACCAGATCAAGAAAGCATACCGGATGTTGGCTAAAGAATTGCACCCCGATAAACAGAGCAATGATCCGCTGGCGGAGGAGAAATTCCAAGACTTAGGTGCTGCTTATGAGGTTAGTGTACTTTCTTTCTCATCTCAATTTCAATCCTTATATTTACTGAAAATTAAGTGATTACCGTTCAGTTGCTGTAATGTTATCATTGTACGTATCGATGGATATTGCATTAAAGTGGGACAATTTTACGATTTTCTATCAAATTTTTATAGGTTTTAAGCAATGAAGAAAAAAGAAAAATATATGATCGTTATGGTGAAGAGGGTTTAAAAAATGCCGGTGGCGGTGATAGTGGAGGTTTCCATGATCCATTTTCTTCATTTTTTGGTGATTTCTTTCACAGCAACAGACAGCATGAAGAAGGAACACCTCGTGGTGCGGATGTGGTTATGGATTTATGGGTTACGCTCGAAGAAGTATATAGCGGAAATTTTGTAGAAGTAAAAAGGTTTAGGAAATATTATTACATTTTTCTTTTTTTTCGTTTATAAAGATAATTTAATGAAGGAGTTCATGAGTTTTATAGCTTTATCTTTGATTAGGCATACTGATACGATCGGAATTTCAAAATTTTACACTGTTTGAATAATTATGCTAGTGTTTATTGAAGTATATTGGATTGATTACATTCAAAAGAACATGGGGTAAGTTATCGTGAATGTATGTTGAATCATCGTATAATTTTAGGATTTGCATCAATTTATGTCATTGTAGGATAAAATCATTATACAAACAGACATCGGGTACAAGGAAATGTAACTGTCGTCACGAGATGCGTACTGAGAAATTGGGTGCTGGTAGATTCCAAATGTTTCAAGTCAAAGTATGTGATGAATGCCCAAATGTTGTGCTGGTGCAAGAAACGCGGTCCCTCGAGGTATTTTATCTTAATGCTAGAAACACACCTTGATAATCGTTAGTTTAGAAAATGGATTATTGTATTAATATGGAAAATGCTTCAAACATTTGTTCCAGCTTTTTTATTCAACGTCATTTACAATTCATTCTCCAAAGAATGTGAATAATTTTTATGTTTTCCCAAAGTATTTCAGGTTGAGATTGAAGTGGGAGTAGACGAAGGACAAACGCAGACATTTTCAGGCGAAGGTGAACCACATATTGAAGGTGAACCGGGTGATCTGAAATTTGTGATCAAAATCGAGAAGCATCCAATATTTGAGCGACGCGGTTTGGATTTGTACACTAACGTCACTATATCCTTAGAGGATGCATTAAAGGGATTCAAAATGGAAATAACCCATCTCGATGGACATAAAGTTGAAGTAAGCGGGAATCTTCCTCCTTTTAATTATGTATATCAGTCGCATTAGTTAGGGGTTTTATATTTTACATTGGAATGTTAGTTGTTTCACCTTTTTGTCGAACATCTTTTTTTGATTATTTGTTACGATGGGTTCCGTTATTAATAAAATCTTGTAACACGGTTCATCGAAAAGACTTATTTTCTCGGAAAAGCGAAAAGGATATGAGTTTACAGATAATCTACCACGTGTTTGAAGTGCAATTTTGTCAATGCTCATAGACATTTTTCTTTTAAACAAAATTTGGAAGTGTGCCATGTTTGTGAATTTTTATTAGAAGCTAAAAGGATTATATTAATTATTTCGTCCATATGAAATAATAAACTGTCATAAGTTTGTGAGGACAGATAATACGCTTTGTAGGTTATTCGCGAAAAGATAACTTGGCCAGGAGCACGAATCCGAAAAAAAGATGAAGGATTGCCTTCGTATTCTGATAATAAGAAGAAAGGAATTCTCTATATAACCGTCGATATCGAGTTTCCTCGGGGAGAATTAACTCCTGAGCAAAAAGAAATTGTTAGAACACTGTTGAAGCAGGATTCTATTCAACCGAAAGTATGCCTTTATTATTATTCAAATCTCGATAAAATCGTTTTTTTTTTTAATTTAGAGGTGAAATTTTTGCTTTTAATGAAGATTAAGAGACATTGCCTGCTATGGACATTAGCAAGAACTGCTTGCAGTTTCTCTTATTAGTTATATTGAGATTTATAATTTCATCAACAGGTATATTAATAAAGATGCTGTTCCAATCCCAAATTTCAGGTTTATAATGGGTTGCAGATGTCATGACAGTATATTTGATATAATCAGGTCATCTTGTTCTATCTTAGTAAAATTGTATAGTTAAGTTATTGAAGTGTTATCGCATTCTTGCCGTTGTTTCCTATTTGTTGGCTGTGTTTATATTTGAAATAATTGTTGTTGCGGCCAAATAAATTGTAGTATTTTGATTTGTTCTACACCTCAATAGATCAATGTTCCCCTACATCAATGCTTATTTTTAATAACAAAGCAGATCTGGAAGATTCGTTGATGTAATCAAAGGTTTCTGCTTAAGAGTGCTTGTTTAGGTCGATCCGACTTTTGCCATCGAGAATGAAGTTTCTTCCTCTATCTGTGCGGTAGTCAATCGCTTCTTCCAGTCTAGCATGGCGAAGAACAACGTCGGAACCATCTAACATCACGTAGTAGTTTAATCGTGCATTTCCAGTGGTCCCTCATTTTATGGTTTAAGCATACAATGCATTTCGTGCCTTATTTTACTTCGACGCTACAATATCGATCTTTAATAACCACACAGAATCGGGGACTTAGAATTTTGCTTCTTCATGGCTATTATGCGATTCGTATTTGCTTTTCTATTGTTTGTATCTGCCAAACATCCCAAAAAATGTTGATATGATATTAAAACTATCAGAAGCAAAATTAACTGCTGATTCCACTTATGAAAAAAAATCGAAGATGATGAGCAAAATCAGCAGTATTGATGAAGCAAAAAAAGAATAGCTATAACTTTATCTTATTAGTTTAGACAATATAAAGTTTACTTTCATTACGTTAGAGTAATGCACTTGCAGGAATAAATGAATAGTCCATGTAAACATATTGGTAAAAATCAACGAACGTTGTCGAAAACCCTTAATAGTGTTGTTTATGCAGTGATTTTTCCTAATAATGCTAAAGCACGGGAAGTTCATGTAAGTTTTAATTAATTTCATCAGTTGAGTGATGGGTATATAACGATAAAATATTTCGGAAGCTTCGATATGAAAAGAAGTACATAACTATATAAGATACTTCTTCATGTAAGCCAATTTTGTTATTATGCGAAGGAGAAACAGCTTCCGAAATTTTTTTCTGATTCTTTCAATTCACCAGAGCCAATTACACTAAAATCCTATTAGAAGTCTAATATGTTAATACTCCGTTATTATATATATGATAATTAGGAGAAGTTAATTTACTGAGGATGTGTGTTGTTCGGTCAAGGATATGCAATGTGGTGCTGCAAGTACATTGTTTTCGAATTCAACTATTTATTAATATTTAAACCGTTTCGAAATATTCATAACTTTAGGATTTATAAACATGGCGGCAACAACTTCAAATCTTTCTATTTCTTTGAAAAAATTCTGACGCTTTCTCTATCAGTTGTACATTAATTAATTTTCAGGCTAAATATATTAGGTGCGTTCAGTGTAAAACAAGATTAAATGCATTAATGTGTGCATGCTGTCAGTGTTCAACCTTTGCATGTTTGGCACACATGCATGACCATCTGGCAACCAAAGAACATCTCTTCGGTAAGGTAATTTACCTAGTGAAGCTTACAATTATCATATTTGTGAAATCTGATTTAATTAATATTTCTCATTTGCAGCAGTTTCTGTTGAAACAGGTTTTATTTATTGCTATCAATGCGGTGATTTTGTATACGACCGTGAGATGGAAGATGCTCGACGAGATGCCGAAAATCGTTCCCGCCGATCGCTGAACCTAAGTACTCGGAGTATTTGGTATCCAGGTGCAGCTGTTGTGGATGTTTGTCACGATGATCCTACTCGAATGGTTCGATTTTCGAGGAGTAGTATTAGAGGTAATTTCAATATTAAAATAATTGATTATTGCTATTGTTCATCAATATCATAGCTACGGAATCGTTAGATTGGATCATAACTATAAATGTAATTTATCATAGCCATGAAATCAACTATATAGAATTTATAAATAATTACACTTTCGGCACTTTATACATTTGCGGTGCTGTTACCATTGCAGGTTTACGTGGATTGGTAAATTTGGGAAATACATGTTTCATGAATTGTATTATACAAGCCATCGTACATACACCACATTTAAAGGATTATTTCCTCACTGACCAGCATCACTGTACTTCATCGTCATCACATAGCAAAGCTCAATGTCTGATGTGTGAACTTGCCAATACTTTTCAGGTAACTGTATATTTAACGTCCTTTAATATTTGTGCTGATTTTGCTGGATAAAAACATGAGCTGCTGAACAGAAATTAATTGAACTTGGCTATCTTCTTGCTAAACCATAGTCGTAAATAAACAATTTACTTCTAAATCTTTCTTCATTTCTTTATTAGTTCCTTAACTGATGACATTATATCGTAAATTCTTTTGCTTACAGTGGACTACAGTTTACAGCTATTTCATTTAGATAATAGATGTCTTAAAAGTTAGAATATGTTAAAGTAATTTTGCTTTATTCCCATTAACATTTAGCTGATAAAATCTCGTTTTCCGTCGTCATTTTACCACTTATTCCCGGTTCTTTAATCGTTCAAAAATTGTTGTTCGTAGGAGTTTTACAAAGGTGATATTACACCTTATAAACCGAATCGCTTCCTGAACCTCGTTTGGACACATGCTAGACATTTGGCTGGCTACGAACAACAGGACGCACATGAATTCTTTATCGCTGCTCTTGATGTTCTTCATCGTCATTCCGGAAGTTTGTTTTTCTTTTTTTTAAATGCTTTTGTTGATTTTACCAGTCTTTATTGCTTCTTAATGACTATTATTACAGGTAGTTCACTTCCCTCCATGCCAAATGAATGTAACTGTATTATTGACTGGATTTTCACTGGCAAATTACAATCTGATCTTACATGTTCAATTTGTGGGTAAGATTATCGTTCATGCATTCAAATTATTGATCATTTTAAAGGGAAAAGTTTTTTGGGAAGAAATGATCCGATAATCGGACAGAAAAGAGACGATAAAATAGGAAGACTCTTCTTAAGAATTTCCAGATGTGTTTCAACAACTGTTGACCCATTCTGGGATATATCGCTCGATGTGGCACAAGAAGTTTTACGCTCACCTAGTAGTAGCTCCGGTTCACCACAACATATTACTTTAGAGGATTGCTTACATAGGTAAGTAGTTTTTCTTTTCTAAATATTGAGAAAAACAGATTTATGTAACCTTTCCTGGTAGTTAAACAAAGCCCAAAAATGTATTGTAAATCGAGACTGATGAAATGAAATTATGAATTTATTTCAGGTATATAATGCCCGAGCATTTGGGAAGCAATGCGAAAACGAAATGTGCTCGTTGTGAAACATACGAGGAGTCAACGAAGCAGCTAACTCTAAAAACTCTTCCAATGGTTGCCTGCTTTCATTTAAAACGTTTCGAACATAGTCACAAAGATCGAAAGAAAATGGATACTAAAATCAAATATCCGCAGTTCATTGATATGACGCCGTTCACAGCCTCATTTCGTGAGCGTTCTGCTGGTGTTCCAGAGAGCAAAACTAGTATAGTCACTGATTTGCTCACAAAGAATCGAAATAAGTATGGCCTTATTGCCATAATACAAATGGGCTTTTGGGCTTTATCATTCTGG
Source organism: Cruorifilaria tuberocauda (assembly GCA_013365365.1). Taxonomy (NCBI): domain Eukaryota; kingdom Metazoa; phylum Nematoda; class Chromadorea; order Rhabditida; family Onchocercidae; genus Cruorifilaria; species Cruorifilaria tuberocauda. The sequence continues at coordinate 126,964 of JABVXU010000083.1, forward strand.
GTTTTCCACATGTTAGAATAGTGAAACTATAGAAAAGAGATAATTTTTACGCTGGTAAATGAAGAAGCGGAAGAAAAGTATGCTTCTATAGTCAGGGAATCTGATTTTCTTGTGCCCTGATACCCTTTTTTCTGTCTCATTTATCTCACCTGGCATACGTTAGCCAATGAAGAATTTATATGTATTAAAAATTATTTCAGATACGAACTGTTTGCGGTTGTGAATCATTTGGGGACGATGGAAAGTGGCCATTATACGTGTTACATCCGGCATCAACGTAACCAGTGGTTCCAGTGTGATGACCAAAAAATAACAAAAGTACCAACGGAACGAGTCCTCTCCTCCCAGGGCTATTTGCTGTTTTACCATAAATGTCATGCTGATTATTATTAAAGAACCATAATGGACTAAGTTATGTACAGATATTTCTTATTTTAGTTCCTATTTAAATCGACCATTCGTTTAGATTTTAAATCCTTCTAGATGGGAGGAAAGATCATAGGAAGAAATTAGTCAGAAAAAGTGTAGTAAAGTATTAATCATATCATTCTATCGCCTATTTTTATGTGAAGACTAGGAATATAATTTAGGTTAGATTTAACATTCAGGCATAATTTCAACTTAGGTAACGAATATAAAATTCAATATGCCAGTCATATCTTTCACAGTTTGTTTCATGTTTATACTGTACAAGCATTATTTCAACTTTCATAATTATTTTGTCTTTCGAGAATAAATGATTTCGATACATGTAAAGATATATTATATTATATCATACATATATATATATATACATCTATCTTATTTAATATAACAAGACAACCTGTTCAAATCTTTTGTCTAACTTGTCATACATGTAAGAATAAAGTGTGATAAGAAGTAGTTGAGTTCTTTCTTTTCCATTTAGAAAAAAGAATCTGCTACAACGATGAAATCCAAAATCTTATTGCCAAAAAGAAAAATCATTAAACTTGCTTAATCTAAGAATTAAATGAGAAATTTTCACGGTCATAATAAGATTAATTATTGCACTTTCAACAGGTGTAAATGCTTCTACAATAGTAAACAATAATGTGTGCATTTAAAATAAAGTCTTTAAGAAAACGAGAGAAAAGGAAAAGAACTATTTCGACACTGTGTCAAAGCACCAAAAGAAAAAGAGAGAAAGCACTACTCAAATTCTGTGTAGGGTTACGACGAATCAAATTAATTTCGAATTATTTTAAGAAATAAATTAAGTATTGAATGGAATGAAATACTTCACCAATATGATTATCAATCTTTCATTGCAATGCAGGAATGACTGAACTGGAATAATCTATATTTTAGTGAATTTCATAAAGATGGTTTCCGTGTAATTCAGTCACCTTTTCCTCTAATATTAATATGAAAGCGAAGAAAGTGAGAAGTGAGCGAAAAAAAGACACTACTGATGTCGAGAAATTCTTTTTTATTTACAATTAAAACTGTTTAATGACCGTAAATTTCCCTTCACTGAATGAATTTCTGGCTTTTATATAAAACTTTTTAATTCTATTTCTTCCTTTTCTTCACGAATACTCTTTTTGATGCGTAAGTATTTTTTATTTTTGTTTCAGTAGAACTTTGTGTTATTATCTGAAGTATGAGATGACAGAATATCAATAATCACTGGATATATTAGCAATGATTTCTCTTTTTTTAATCATTAGAGGACTATTATAATCAGCATAAATTCTATATTCATTAGCGATAATATTAATCAATTTGGCATTATATGCGAGTATATTAAGGATTATAAGATGCAAAAAGAGAAATCAACAGTATATTCTTTAGTGTTATTGGGAAATTTGATGGATTTTTTTTCGGAAAATTGATTTTTTGATTTGTTATATCAACCCGTTCAGCTGAAACTTGGATTTAGTAGTAAGAAAGAAAAAAAATTTTTCGTTAAGCAATGAATTCGGAATAACTATACTTTTTCTACTATTTATCTTATAACAAGCTTTTTCCGTTTTTGGTTCATAAGAAATCAACGATGTTACTCTATGTAATTTCTAATAACACTCCCTTTCCTCCTCAGTTAGTTTTTCGCTTGACATTTTGACAACAATGATGTACAATTAATATGAGTGATGATTAAAGAAAGAAAAAATAAATGAACTTAATGAAGGGAAAAAGAATGGCCATTCATCGTTACAGCCACTACTGAACCAAAATTTCTAGAGAACTTGTAGAACTGATCGAATCACAATCGGCTTCACGAAATGTTGTTCGTGATGATTCAAGAACTGATTCCGTAGCATTAACATTATCATTGCCATTATTATTACTTTCTGCAGCAGTTCTAGCAGCAATAAAATGGGAATGATCGTGCTGTTGTTGGTGACCCATTAGTCGTCGTCTGCGTAATGCTTGGAATGCACGTGATGTCGTGGAAGTCTGGACGTGTTTATGTGTTTTATCCAAAGATCTAATGTCATCTATTGGAGCATTCGGTGGAGAAGTATCACTCTTAGCGCTATCTGATGCCAAAGAGCAAGCAGGAATTACAGATGGAATTAATGCATCTATTGGTTTGCGGCCAACAATGTTAGCTCTACCAACATTATTAATAGTAATACTTCTACTATGTTTGACCTGACCGGTTCCTCTTCGAAGATAATGACTAATACGTGTCAGAAACTTATGACCGATTGTCATCCGATGACTTTTGCTCCGATCAGAAATGTTGAAGGATGATGTAAGAGGAATCGATAAATGATCGCATGAGTTGAATGTCAAATTTTCAACTGAATAATTCATCTGAGATGTTGTTGGCGTTGCTGAATCGATGATTACTGAAGTTGATTCATCCACACGGCTATTGCTATGAAAGAGCGGATTTGATGCGGAATTTGATGTATCCAATGGATGTGTAAATGACAATTTCTGCAATTCCGTTGATGGTGATGGCAAATCCTGTAATGTTAAGGAACTAAACGCTTTTATAGTAAAATTGGGATATTCAGGAGAAGAATTTTTTGATAGTTTTCAAGGAATGTTTCGGGCATAGAAAAGAGTAAAAACGAATGAAATGAAGCAAACGGTATATCTCGTGATTAATTTCATCAATTTTGAACTGTTTCATTGGCATTATTGTGATATAAATGACGTACTTCATTTACTTCAGGTATATTTAAAGCTTTCCTAGATTTCAGTCCATCCAGAACTCTTGGTCGATCCAACAAATGTGGATATGTTGACTCCATCACACGTTTACCGTTCTCGTTGGTTTTTGAAGATGGTTGACTACAATCCCTATCCCAAAAACTTTGAGACGGTACTCTATGGGATAATGCATCACAACTGATCGATTTCTCCAGTTTTGAAATATTTTCGGTATTATCACATCCCTAAACATATGCCAATTGATACATTTCTATCCCAGCAGTTTCGCAAAAAATGACGGTCTCTTCCAGTCAATTTATTAAACAGTTCTGAAGTTACTCTTAGACCTTAAAAGATACTCCTAATTATGCAAAGCTTTCTTGAATTCTCCTAAATACTCGATCAAAACCCCTTATTTTTACATGTCTTGAGGAAGTACTATCTCTTCCACTCATTCCTTATAGAAGCATAGGTTCAGGATCGATAGTCTTAGAGTGACAAAATGGAATCAACATAGAAAAATATAAGATCTGAATTCCTTCGGAATGAAAGATAATAATGCTTCTAAAATAACTTAGGTCAAGCAGCTTTAAATTACTTGAACTGGACGTAGGTTATCAGGAGACCCGGAATCCGAAACATGCGGTAGTGTAAAGAAAGACGTCGAAATAGCACTACTGCTGTCATTTCCACATCCTTCTTCATGCTGCTTAAATTTAGATGGTACATTCAATTCATTCTTCTCTCGCAGTCGCATCTCATATTCCAATAACTGACCCATAAAATTGAAATTAGGCGAAATTGATGGCCTACGCTCCTTCACATATCTGTAACTTTTGAATGCCTTACAAGAACATGTGCAAAATTATGTCAAATCCGTCCGGATGGCACTTCGCATATGTTTTTACAATACAGCATGTATATCTTGTATGCCGCAAAAGTGGCGCAAAACATCACTACATACAATACACGTGTTTTACGGATCTTGATCTTATAAAGTACGAATGAGCATAACATATCTGTATGCTGACATCCAGAAACTGCTGTCGTATATGACAAGTGTGTGCATGATGTAATTTACGCATATTTATATAACCATAATACAAGCGTCAATTCAACCAGGAACTGAAGCTAACCTATATGCCTGTTCGGATGTCCAGTTATTTCGCCGCATGATATATGCGATAGCCAATGTTGGACTTCGAGAAACACCAGCAAGACAATGTACTAATGCTACTGAACCACGTTCATATACCTTATCTACAAATAAAACGCATTCCGTAATTAGCAAGAAAAACTAGATTAGCATTTGACTCACTGATACTGAAAAAAGAAAATTTACCCAGAAATTTGAAAGCATCTTCGAAATGGGGTAAAAGTTTCGCCTGGTAGGTATCGTTGACTGGTATCCGCATAAAATGACCTTCCTGTTTTACTATATCCGGTTCGGGACAATTCACACTAAGATTTATCACATATTTGATGCCGTATTTCTGCAAAAGTAATAATATGGAGTGAAATATTTGGCGAGAAAGGGATGAAAATGAAGAGGAATAAATGATAAATATTACTGATAACAATCTGGAATCCATTGCATCCTGTTGTGAACCGAGATAGAGGAAAGGAAGGATTTGTGTTGGACCATCATTAGTAGTTGAAAGACATGGATTAGATATGCTTGTTAGTATATGTTTTCCCATTACATTTTTATCCATATTTTCTCGTCGTTTCGTAGAACTTTCACATAATTCCGGAAAACGACTACGGAAATCATTAAATCCATCTGAAAAAAAACCATATATAACTATCAAAATTATCCATTAAGCAGTAATTTGATTACTTTCTTCTATTTTTCTTACATCAGTTACTTGCTAGCAATTAATCATTTGGAGTTAATTCAATTCACATGATAATAGTGATGATGATGATGATGATGGTAGTATATCTTAAGATTCTCGAAATATACAATGTCTTGAAATTGAAATTGCAAAAGTTTCACATTAAACATGCCTCTCCCCCTCACTCTCTTTCCCTCTTATTCCTATCAATGAATCATCAAGTGGTGAAAGTGGAATTAGAGATAATTTCAAAAAAAATGATATAGAGTATTTTCTTTATTTTAGCTAATTACCGCTTCTGACCGTTAGAGATGGAACTGAGAAATGACATATTTTCAAATAATGAAGCAAACATTCTTTTTTTCTAAAAAAACTTTTTGAATAGTTCACATAATATTCATTAATAATATCCAAAATATGTTCCCAGTATTGATTAAATAATAACTGACAAAGATGAGAAAATCAACGCTGATATGATAACACTGAATAAACAAGGAAAATCAATACTCATATATAAAAATGAATTGAAAAGTATTATTCGAAATAGTTTTTGAAACTATCATAAAAACATAAAATAAAGAAATAATCTAAAGTTTTGTGCAATTGTGCAAAATTAATCGTATAAATCATAGCTTCGCTATGAATTTGGTGAAAATATAAATTAACAAATATATATATTATATTAAAATTTCAAAAAAAAAATATGATAGGAAAAAGTTTTCGTTTCTTTTTTTCATTTTAGAATTACTTACAAGTTCTGGAAGTAGAAGGCTGATCCGAAGCCGTTTGCTTGATAGCACATGGCCGATGCATTCCGTATTTTGACCAGTAAAAAAGTAGGAATAGAAATAGCAGTAACAACAGAAAATGACACAGGAAATGAGTGAATGAATGATGGGATTCAGATGGGAATTAAATTAAGGAGTGAAAGTTATCTATCCTTTCGACAACTTAATAATTCAATATGAAATATAATAAACTCTTTACTTTTACTCTTCCCAATCTAGGGCTATACTTTTTTGAATTACTTTTGAGAAAAAAAAGCGGGAAAGCGGGGAGAAAATGAGGATGGAATGAATTAGCTCAAAAACAGATAAAGCAACGGCTATCCATAAGTAATAGTCATCGCCGTCAACGTCCTTCCTCTTATGGCCTTAGACTTACACTGGCAAAATGTATAGGCTCGTTTCGCTCAATATTCATACTATCGGAAGAGGCTATGTAAAAAAATGTAAACTTCAATTTATTCTTTCATTTTTATTGCATAGCAATGCGCATTATTGTTATAATTGTTATAATTTATTGGTTTATCGATCATAGAGATATTCATACTCTGTTAAAGTACAAATACAACTATCATTAAACTGTTACTACCGAAGAGGAAGAAAAATGAAAACAATGATTGATAGGAATCAAAATGGAACTGAATAGGAAAATCGATTCCTATTATATATAATCTTGAAAATTTTACTGACCTGGAAAACATGGAAACCGATATCAATCTTCTAGAAAGCCTTACGATATATACATACGTAAACAAATTTGCAGCTTTCTTAATTCACTAAAGCAATGCTTTCCTCTTCATCTTCATAATAATATTTCTCTCTCTTTCTCTCTGTCACTCTTCCTTTCCTCTTTTTGTTTTTCTGGCCATCCATTTCAAGAAGCCTAGTTTATTCCAATTCTTCACTTTTTTTCTCTGAAAAAATCCAATTTCTTACCTCCTTTACTTTTTATTCACTCAAAAAAGCCTAGTCTTTCTCTCTCTCTCTTCTTCCAAAGAAGCCAAGTCTTCTTTATTTTCTTTCTGGCCAGCTATATAACACGGATAGATACAACATTATTCAACTCGTTAACAACAAATCTCATTATAATTTTTTCTCTTCATTTTTCCAAATATGGCATTCTTACAACAACATCAACAATATGTACAATATTGCTAACTGAAATGACCTTTCACCTTCATCTTCTTATTTCTTTTAAGTTAAACAAATTAGGTAAGAAAGAATAAAAAACAATCTTTACTGTGGTAATAGAAAAAACTGAAGAGTAAAGTAAGATCAGAAAAAAAAAAACAAACTGAACGAATGGATAGATGGGACGAGAAAGGAATCATCGTATTGTCGACGTTGTCATCGTTTAGAAAGATGACGGATGACAGCTTCCATTACCGTTACTATCTATCATTAACACTATATCAATATCACTATCATTATCATCGTTATCGACATTACCATGTGATAATGATAACGTTAACAACATTGTCGTTAATAATTAACAACAATAGCAATAATAATAACAAATAAATGATATTTAAACAAATAATAATAAGTGATAAAAAATAATAATAATAATGATAGTAATAAATAATAATGATAATGATAATAATGATAAAAATAAATAATAATGATAATGATAACAATAATTATTAATTAATATTTTAAAAAAGTTGTAAATAAAAGTTACCCGAAAAACGGAATTTAAATGGTTCACAATCAATTACAACAACAGCTAAATATGTAGTAAATATACACCCACACACATACATACACACACAGACACATACACACATTCATATATATACACACGTATACTCATATATATGCATACAGGCACACATACATACATACAACCTACAAATGCCCGAAGTAACAAGGTGGTGACTCATCAACATCTATTGCCACTGTTGCAGTGGTATGGCAATAGATAATGATGAGTCAGCACCTCCTGATCATGTATTTATTCATTGGGAGAGAGAGAAAGAGAGAGAGAGGCATCAATGATTATCTCTTCCTCTTTTCCTTTTCATGCATATAAATACTTAATCTAAACCTATTAGGATCGTATTTATAAAGTAATTTGAGTAAGTTATATGGTAAAAGTATATTTTTGAAAACTTTCATTTTTCTATGAAATAAAAAGAAATTATTAAAATACTGTAAATAAAAATAGATGAAATATTTCAAAATAGTTGATAAATTGTCCTAGTTCTAGCGCAATATCATTAAATTATTTTATCAGAATAACAAGTAAATTCACTAAGATTCAAATTCAAATTCTCGTTGCTACAATTAAATGATAAGATTTATCACTGTATTACTTCATTTCACATTAAGTGATAGGATGAATAAATCGTTTATCAATGATAATATTTTGATAACTGGAAACATTTCTTACAAATCCTTCACTTATTGTAACATTTCATTTAATCATTTCTTTGACTGATGAATTATCAATAAAATTTATAATTTTATCAGTATGTATATATGTTTCAAATCATTTTATTTAACAAAAATTTCACTATCATCTAATCTTGAAAACAATCCATCAAATATATATTTCTTATTAGGCAAAATTAAAAAACACATATACACACACACACACACACATATATATATATATATATATAATTTAAAAAATCAAGAGTTATCGTTGATGAGATTTCAAAAATTTCGTTCTACTTTTGCTATCTTCCCCTTTCTCTATGGTTGAAAAGATAAAAAGAAAGAAATGAGAGAAGGAAAGAGCATAAATCCAACTTAAAACTTAAAAGTATTTTCCATTTTTATAAGAAAGAGAGAGAGAGAGAGAGAGAAAAGGACAGAGAAGGAAAGAAAAGTGAATAATTACATTACTACTTTATGCATTTCTCTAAGGTTTATAAGAAAATTCAATTCAATCAACAAAAACGCTTCAAACCATATAATTCATATAATTCATTGTGATGAGTCAAAATGGAAAAACGAATTAATGAAATATAGAAAAATGAAAAAAAAAATCTTCCGATGACGCAAGCATTTCGTTTAGCTTACTTTAAGCAGATAAGAAAGAGAAACTTAAAAAATAAGAATAAAATAGAATATTGGATAGCAAATCAAAAAAAAAATAATAATATCATATGTAATAGATGAGATTGACAAAGAAAAAAATTTATGAAAAAGAATGAAAAATGTTAAGATTGAAAGAAAGAAGATAAATTTCCTATAAAACTTTATTAACATCATTTCTACTGCTATAATCGCTAACTTTTTTCCTTTATCAATATTTTTAACTTATATATGTTATCGATTATTATAGGAAGTAATATTCAGTTATATATACCATTTAACTTATATAAGTTATCTACCATAATCAGCAATAAACTGTAAACTTTTAAGATTGAACATTGGAAATAGAAATTTAGCACTTTAAATAATGAATTGATAAAATCAATTTTAAGTATTAAAGCGTGAGAGGAGGAGATTTCTGCTTCCTGTTTACAACAAATCATACATTTTCAGCTTATTTCATTATCAATTCTGATGAGTCATACATAATTAGCAAATTGACGAAAGCCAATAAATCCAATTCCACTTCATACTCTTTTCCATAATGGAAAGATCAACGTTGAAATGTTGACATAGCATTTTTCTCAGAGAAAAAAAACAAAACTTGTGATAATATGATGTAACGAAAGAGATGAAAAAAAAAAGGAAAAAAAGGGAAAGAAGAAAAAGAAAAAAAAAACATACCACGCAAAATGAGAACTTTACGAAAACGTTTTAATGACGTAAATTTCTCCTGTAGTATTCGAAGTAATTTTCCAGATGAATCATCGGAACATTTTTCACCATTAAAATATTTCCGTTTCATACCAGATAATAATACGGTAGAACGGTTATTATTATTATTACTATTATTAATGGATGATTTGTCGTTGATAATTTGATTATCAGTTTCGGAATACAATACCAAATCAACCATTGTTGAATTACACTTCTCTTCACCAATTTGTGATAACATCACACTGTTACAAACCTGTAAATTTACCATTAAAAAAAAATAAGAGAAAGAAGAGAGTGAAATATCATTGTTAATTTTATAAACCGATTAATACTATTGACGTAATTGTTGACGTTTTAACGTTTTGGCGTTTAATGTTCTAACATCTAGTACGTTTTAATATGACAATATGCTGATGTAATTTTCAAATAAAATTATCCTTAATATATTTTACATTTAAAAAAAGGAATTAATTTGGATAATAGCAGTGTAGAATATAGTATTAGCATTTGTAATCACAACTTTATTTGCATTCTATTATTAGTGATAATATATTACAATATAACTGTGGATCTTCTATATTTGATCAATAAAAAAAATAGATGTAGTTACTATACTTGACCCAAATGATGGAAGTCAAACATTTCCACTTAAGGTAGTTACTGTTATAAATAAAAATTCGCTGGTAATATTATATTTGCTGTATAAATATTACAATAATGTTTAATTCTAAATGAAATAGTTTTTTTCATGCAATAACATATTTACTTGTAAATGAGTGAACTTTTTTTCTATCAATTCTAAATTAAACAGTAATACTACTTACTACTACTTTAGAAAGTATAAAAGAGTTTGATAAATATATTATACAATTATCTAAGCAATCTTTTCAATAACAGAAAAAAAGGAAGAGAAGAGAGAAATATATTAGAATGTATTCCTAATCATTTTTCTTCAAAATTTATTTCATTTTTTTTTAACTTATAATAACTTTTAACTTTTAACTTATAATAGAGTTTAATTCATCATCATTAATATTTTATTGGTTTTACATTTTCGAGTAATTAACTTCTCATTACTATGTGTGAGCACAAATAATTATCATTAATCTTTATAATGGGAATTCTTTTAATCATACTTCTCCTACTAATATTTTCATTATTTGATATGATTCATTCTTAGTATTAAATTTAACTTATAAAAAGATACTCTCAACAATGGACAATAGATAATAGCAAAAGGTCAAATGTCTATCATACATTAATCTCTTCAAACTGTATGGAAACAATTAAAATAAAATTGTCCATTTTTTTTCTCTTACCTCTCCGATAAATTTTATACAATTTCCGGAAAATGACCATTTTTATTATATTTTTTTCATTTCCTTCCAATATCAATCATTTAGTCATCACCATATCTCCTCTTAATAATATTGTCCATTAGAAGAGAAGATTCGATGAACGATGGCATCTCTCTCTCTCTCTCTCTCCATCTCTCTCTATTTGTTTTTCTATCGCTTTATTTTTCAATTTAAAAACAAATTTTACAAATCAAACAAATGACACATACCATCCATATCTCTGATTGATGTCACCATTCATTAATTTATTCATAAATTACATACATGAAACGTCACTGTAAGTACAAAGAGTTATTGTAAAATGAATCAAACATGACAAAAGATAAGCAATGATAATTATGATATGAGGAAATAATTATCTGAAATGATTCACATCGACCAAAACTCAGTATTTCATAGTAGTTCTTCTGATCGCTGATTCAGAGAAATGTATGATAATGATGATGACTAATACTTTCTAGCAGAGCAGATGTGATGACAAGAGTAGATAGAGTTCGGATAAGTCAAATATATTATGCATGAAATGTGACACTTAAATGGATGAATCATCCCGTCTCTCATTATTGAAAATGTGTCAATTTATTCTTATCATCATTATATAAATCAATCGTTACTACTACTCTTACAACTATACCTATTACCAATTACCAAGATGGAAGATAGAACCTTTGAACTATTATCATTGTAATTATGATGATCACAATGACCTTTGAACTATTAACATTTTTTATCAATTCATTTATAAGAGACAGGAACGCTTCTTTCTTTCCCTTTTTTCCATCATTTTTATCCATCAAGCATACAGTAACGATCATCTCGATATCCCATAGATGAATCGAATTCCGGACAGAACGGAAGAAAGGAATGAAAAGATACGGAAAGAGATTTACATCAAGAAACGGATTTTTGCATGTGAAAATGAATAATCACAAACAAAACATATATGACAGTAAACATTTAATGTAATTTCGTAATTGACTAAAATTTCGGGAAGTTAAAATTAGTTGCAATTCTGCAAAGGTAAAATAACATTTTTCCATTTTCTCTTATCGATTTTCTTCTTATCTTTTTCATTAAATTTAATTTACGCAACTAAACAATTTTTGACAATTAAATAAACACAAGACGTAATGTAAGAGCTATGTGAAACATGCAAATGAATGATTTAAATAAATAACTTACTTTATTATCAAATACACGGCGGCGTATCATTTTTGAGTAAAAAGCATTGATAGCATATCGAATATGTGATAAATTATAATCAATAAAAGGACGGCAATCAACGATTACTGTCTGCAAATAAAATAATAAATATTAAAAAAAAAATACTTTCAGTATATATCAGAAAATTTTCAATTTAAAGATAATTTCAAATTTTAGATTAAAAAATTTAAATAATATAAAATATTATTGTATAAAAATTTTTGAATGATATAAATGAAAGATTGAATTTCGCGTGAAATGTGACAAAGGAGTGCATACCTTCTCTGAAATGATGATATTAATTTCATCTAATTCATTTATTATTATCACTATTAATATCAACTATTCTTTGTTACAACTATTATTATTATTATTATTATCACTATCATTATTATTTATTACTCGTTATTTGTGTCATTAATTACTATTATTTCAAATAATTTTAGTAAAAAAAGAAACATCAAAGGTAAGAAAATATGACCTTTTTGAAAGGATCAACTTTTTGAACAAGATTAGCAAGTGTTATTGCATCGATATCAGTTATCATCGTTGATAAAATTGTCATAATTTAATCAATTATTCCAAAAGAAGTAATAATAATAGTAGCAATAATAATGCTTGGAAAGTATCATAAATATTTACCTCTATAAATAATTTCATCATTCTTTTTATCATTTTTAATTTTATCATTATCATTCTTTTTAACTTGCAAATATTATCACTGTTATCAATTTAATCAAATCTCAATCAGGAAGCATCGATGAAATAATCATCCTGAAGAGTTTGAAGAACAATTTTAATTATCGAATTACCAAATTACAATTATCATACGATGTAAATAAATAGAATGAATGGAAAGGTTACAACGAATATTTCAGAATAATTCTTATCACAAATATAAATATATCATGTGTGTGCCTATGTCTGATATGATACATCGACTGATAATTTGGATTGATTTATAAAATTTATTTGTTAATGAAATAAAATGTCACTTCTACTAATATTATTTATAATTGATGGAAATAAGTAATTTGATCATTTATTAGAAAAAAAAATCAATCTTCATAGTCAAAATATACCAATGATGATTACACTGATAATGATGATGGTGAGTTGATAAGAGTGATAATGATATAATTAAACAAATGAATGATTAATTAGGCATATAATTAGACAACAAAAAAAAAGAGTGAATGAGTGATTTCATGATAATTTTAAGGAAACAAACATAGTTAAATGATAATTTGATAAATGATAACACTGAACCATTAAAAATTTTACTAGAAGCATGATAAACAAGAACAAGAACAATAAGAGTAATTATGTTTTTGAGTAATGATGATAATAATGATACTCTCAGGAAGTAAGCATAAATTAAGTGCGAATAATGTACAATAATAATTAAATAGTAACAAATAATAAATAACAAATAGTAAATAATAATAATAATTAATAAATTAAAGTTGCAAATATATAAAAAATAATAAAAATAAATAATTTCATCATTCAATGATTTCATTCTCATTTTATTTCATTGCGTTTTATTAAAAAAAAAACATCTGAATTTTTTCCAAAAATTTATCGATTTAAAAAAAAATTGGATGATGTCAATATTGATCATATCTATCGTTTTTTCAATGAGATTTTGATAAATAAAATGAAAATTGCATGATTTCATTTAAATGATGACGTATCACGCAAAGATTTTATCGCTTGTTTTTTTAAAATGATGATGTAAATGCATATTTATGTGAAATATTCTGTTCCAAGAGTTTTCTCGCATTAGCATTCTTCCTGTATTCCCCGCCTTCCTGTGTTATACCGTAAATGACGTATTTATTTCGTTGTGTCGTATTGTATCATATGTATCATGTGTATTGTATCATATGATATGAAAGAGCAATTTTTTGATAAATACAAATTACACAAATAATATTTGAATGATCAAATATCTGATGGAAATCAATTGATTAGAGATTTTAAATTTCAACCAAAAAGGAGAAGCAGGAATTTCTCGGAGAAGAAATTTTGGGATTAAACCAAAAAGGAGAAGCAGGAATTTCTCGGAGAAGAAATTTTGGGATTAATCTGGTAGGCATTAATAGTTGCAAATATCATCTATATCATTTATTGTATTAAAATACTAGAAATAAAAATGAAGCATAGTAATTTTGGAATATTTTGAAGCGGAAAAAAGATGAAAAAGAGAGATAAATGTTGATAAGAGGATAAATTTATCACTCAATTTGGGTAATATGATAATTATTGCACCTGTTATCAGCTGAATAGAAAGAGAAGAAAAGTGAAATGAGAAATAATATAGGTTCATCTTATGTTATATTGAAATTAAAGCCAAAATGGGAATACAACAATAAATTAATCAAATAGTTTCATTTCATATTTCATTTAAATCATTTTTAAATTATTTATTTATTCCATTTTATTATACCTGACAAGTATTTACTGTGAAGCGTGAATATTTCCTCTATTATCGATCTTTTTAATTGATACTTGAACTAAAATATTATAACGAAAAAACAAGCTAAAATATTTCAAACAGCCAACAGCTAAACAATTCCCAAATTATTTAATAAAAAAAGAGAGTAATAACAAATTTTGAAAGTAATTTGATTATCATTAAGTGAGCTAATGGTAGCTTAATCTCTCAAATATTATTTTCCTCCTTCATAATATTTATGGTAAATCAATAACAAATGTAAACATAACTTTTCAATTACGTAATCAACAAAATGTGAGAAAATAATAAGCTAAAAATAGCTTTATCCAATTCAATAAACATGAAGAAATTATTTCATAACGACATTTTGATTAATTATCGCAAAACGATTGTAAACAATAAGTGATAAAAGTCGCGATTAATTTAAATTATTAATTTAAATTTCACTACTACTTCAAAATATCTAAGAAGATTTAAATTCCGCACTTGAATTATTCAATATCCTCTGAATTGTCATCAAAATCAATCGAATTATCGCGTACAAACTTACCGGATGATACTAAAATGCTGGAAAACATGAAACTAGAAATATCAGAATATTCATAGAGAAGAAAAAAAAGAGAGTAAGGGAAACCGATAGAGAATTCGGACACTGTTATCTTTCTGATGAACTAGTATCATCCTCCGGAATACCGGTGGAAAATATGGAAACTGTTGTCCTTCCAATGAATCCAGCTAAAGTATGGGGTACAACTATTGCTCATGGACTGCTTTGATCAATGAATCGACGATAAAATCATATACTTCGCGTTATAAATTTAACTAATCAAGAAGCAAAGATCAATGGAAAGTTTGGAAAATGAAATATTCAATGATCATATATAATCAATAATCACAGGGTATTCTATGGATTATCCAAGCTGACCAATGGGATCGATCAAACACAACAAGTGATTATCAATCATGGAATATCACTTTCAACAAACTATGAATTTGTTGAATAAAGTTATCATTCATCAACAAATTTTATGTTAAATAAATGACGTGGAAAACACTGAATATCGACAATTTGGGAGTTAAAAAAAACATACAGCAACGATAATATCAATATCGAACGAATATCATTTTATTTGACGAATTTCAAATATTTCGAAATATCAATTTCAAAAAGAAAAAGTTTGCAAATATAAATATTAGATGTCTATGTTCACGTTCACGTAAACGTGAATGAACCAGTAATGCTTGATGATACTATCACGAACACATATATTCCAATAATCCAATTTTTTTTTGTCCTATAACTTCAAATTTCGGTATTGCTCGCAGCGTACGCTACGTGCTGAAGAATTTCAACGTTAATATTAAGACGGAAAAAAAATCAGAAAAACCCTTCCGATGTAAAAATAAATGTAACACGACGTAAATATCTCCGAACGATAACATACATTCTCATTTAACATATGCAGAGGGTGAGAGAGATAGAGGGAGAGGGACAGGGAAAAGGACAGAGAGAGAGAGAGAGAGATGAAGAGAGAGAGAAGAGCTCTCAAGTACCATTAAAAGCAATTGACTACGCATCTCTCGACACTTCTTTTCTTCTCCATTACCTTTTCTTTTTCATGTACTCTTTCGTCTTAGCCTCATCATGACATCACTTCTTATCTTGTCCTGGTCCTTATCTTATCTTAGGGGATTTAGTGAGAGAGGGATGGCAAATTGACCTCGATGGTCATTTAGTTGACTGAGTGACCGATTGAATAATGATAAGTTATACTATTAAATCTGAAGAAGAAATGCTTGAATGATGACGAAGTAAGAACATTTCTGATTGATTGACTCCTTTGCTACCTGAGAATGCGTGATTTGAAGATCTTCTGAAGACGCGTCACGTGTTATGTAATATAGCATGCGTAATTGTATCATTTGAATTGAAAACATGAAGCGAGCTAATCGAATGAACAAAATATGTTGCGATTTAAATGAATGAGAAATTTGTATAGCTTGCTAGCAACTAATGTAAACAACAATTTCATTATTTATGATACATTTAATACAATCTCAATTGTTCCGTAAATGACGTGCTCTACGTGTGGTACGCTGTTTTGATTTCGATTGATTAAAATGATAAAGATAATTTCAATGATGCAATTGTTTTTCTCATTGAAATACTTGCAAACTTTACAAATGACAATAAGTTCTACGTAGAGATAAACAAATTTTTTCTGAAATTAACTCTCAGTGTTTTATCGAATCATTTCTGATTAATTGCCTTTATGATAAATTTCAAAAATTATATGGTGCAGTGTATTATATATCCTAAGAAGTATTATATATCAATTTTTTGCAAATGATATCAAGCATGGTACCTATTGGTACCACTTGTCTATAATTTCATAGTTTTTGGTTCTATTTTTTCCACTCTTGACAAAAGCGCAACTTTGAAAGTGAATATTAGATATATTCATTCAAATTCACTCAACTTTAAACCAATAATACTATCACAAGGCTATAGTCCTTTTTGTTGAAAACACTTTTGCATGTGTTTGATTTTTTTTTCGTTTTATCAATTTTCTATTTTGTCGGTTAATCGTTCATCGATTGATTATTTATTGATCGATAATTTATAGTTAAACTTAGAGACGGGAAAGGCTTACTATCATTTTCGCCTTATTTAGAACGACAGTTAATTGCATTAACAGAGTATTTCTGTCATGAATGTGCACGTAGAAACGAATATAAGATATGGTTTGTTTTACGTTAATACGATTGCAAATGCTTATCAAGATATCCGTTGATGCCTTGAGAGGCATTTGCGACTGTGTTAACGTAAAATCAAATCTGTGATATTATTAGTTGATTTTACGATATTTGAAAGTGATCAATGAAAGGATACGAATTACTATATGTCTACCTTTCTGCAATAATTTATTTATCTTGCCGATGCGATAAATGTAATATAGGCGAGATGAATAAAGTAAGTTTTCGATAAAATAAAATGAAATTAATAATGAACGTAATAGATGAGAAAGATAATAGTAATAATAATAATATAACAAATAGTGGCAAAAATATAATGTAATATAAACAAATAATATATTATTAATTATAATTATTATTAATATTATAATAAATAGTGATAATAATTGTTTCTGTTATTAACTTATAAAAAAAACAATAAGTTAATGAAGGAGTCAATACTCAATGAAATAATTGTGGAACATTTAAGAGAAACTGGTAAGGAAAAAAATTAAATGAAGCATTTGTCAGTTACGAAAGACGAATTCTAATGCATTAAAAAAAAATATATGAAATGATTAAGAAATATTCTTTCCATTTCAAGCGTGGTAAAGTTGAAGGTGATGAAGTTCCAATTTGTATAGTAATTATAATTGGCTTCAACGAAATGAATAAAATTAATTAAATCAGATTGGGTTAAATAGAAAACAAAAATGAATTAAGTTAATAATTACTAATTGGGACAACAAACAAACAAACAAATATCCCAATCACTTGTAGTTCTTACCAGCTATTCATCAATTAATTGCAGTGATAATTTCGAACAATTGCTCGGTCCAATGATTAATTGATAATTATTTTTGTTTCAGTATCATTTCTCGCCATAAAATTATTAATTATGGTTTTTATTTTTATTGTATATTAGGTATAATATCATTAGATAATATGCTGCTAATATGATGAAATGATGAATTGTAATTGAACATGAAAATTGTTCAATGTTATCCAAATTTAATCATGATTATTTTAAAATTCCCATTATTAAATCCTGTATATTTATCCAATATGCAAATAAATGATAATTCCCTACTACCAACCGTTCGTTATTTTCTTCATTGAAATAATGCAAATGTGTGTATTACTTTATCAACAAACTTTATTTCTCTCATCAGAACATTTCTTTCTTTCATCATTCATCATAACGGAAAATTTCTAATTTTCATGTCAACACAAAATGATAAATAAAAAATTCAACGTTTTCTCCACCGTGATAAATTCTTATTCTGTCAAATTTTGCGTTAAACTTTGCCGACAAATATTATTTTATTAATATAATTATCTGAAATCAAATTAAATTGATTGAAATAAATTATTCAACCATCAACAAAAAATGAAACCTAAGCAAATTCGAAAGGTGACAAATTTTAACAACATTAAGATATAAGGCATATCACATTATAGCACGGAACTTATTAATAAACTTATAAATAACAAGAGAAATTATAATCAAAAATTTCAATTGTTAACATGCTTCACTATTTCTATCGTTCTAAATAAATTAAAACTACTGACTATTTAGCGATTATCTAATGGAATTAAGTAGTAAATTAAAATCACTACTGAATTCTATCAAGCTCATACTTTCCAGTGTCTTCATAAGATTCCTTCTAATTTATCACTGAATCGTTCTATCACAAACTGAATGGTTAATCACACTGTAGATGAATTTTTCAAATTTGAAACTGGTTTCTTGCCTCAATTTTATGAAAATATCATTCGTTTTCCTTCATTCTCAACATGATACTTTATATTAATGAAAGGCAAAAGATACATATGATATAATTAGCTGCTCAAATAAGTTATATAAAAATACAGATACTAGATAAACAAAACATGAATCCTATCTAAGTGAGATCATTGCAAATGGCATACTCAGAAAAAGGTAGAGCTATGAAGTCAAATTTGACAATTCATAAATTTCTTGGTAACCGTAATAAAAAAATTGACAAAATTTTGGGCAATGACTGAATATTACATTATATTATTTGGCAATATATGCGAGAAAATGCATAAACAGGAGATGACAAGAATTAAATGATGACTGATAAGGAAGATTAGCAATTACATTCTTGACAATATAAGAAATAAAGAAATTTGAAATAGCATAATTTTCTATTTGTTTAAGTCTCACATCAAAACAAACTAGACCTACAATCGTTAGGAATAGCTGTTATTTCTTATCAGCATGATTGATCAATGAATCCGAACTGTAAAGTGCATTAGGCAACCGGTGCCAAGACGCATTTGTGGATGTATTTGCTCCCAAACGTTTTTGAAAATTCCGACCGAACCAATTCTTTTCTTCCCCGTCTTGATCTTGGGATAAAGAAAGTGCGCTCCTAATGAGTTTTGGCCATCTATAACTATAAAATTTAGAGCTCTTCAAATGATTCTTATATTATTGCTAATATATCATGCAAGTACTGAATTTATCTGCAATAGCAAAACAGATAGCTGTATTAGTCTATTGGTATGTCCTGTTGTTATTTATATTGAAACTCTACCGAGACTGAATATATATACTAACTCTGCACGTACTTCGACATATTGCATTCCTCCAAAATCAATGGGCTGCAAACGTCTGACATCTCAATACTACCAGCTGAATATATGCCTTCTCCATTAGAAAGCCGACGTTTTCTAGAAATGGCTAACACGAACTATTCTTTCATTTTTCGCTCGGCAGCTTTAAGATTAATCTCTTGTACAAATTACTCATTTTATGGTTTAAAATGCTTCGAATCAGTTCACAGATAGCATTTCACCAAAACTTCCTTCAATTTATGTTATAAAATTCCAGCTAATTGCGTGTGTTGTTGCAACAAATATGAAGTTCTTCACATAATTCTTCCGTATGAAAGTTAATTTAAGTAATAGATGGCTCACCTTGACATTAAAGTAGTAGAGAAAGATCGCGATCCGCCATCATTTTCTAGATATCGCATATTGCTAGATCTTTCCATCTTATTTACTTGTAAGTTCTCGGTACTTTCGGTTTGTTGACCTCTTGCATCCTTATAAGATAGGGAAGATGACCGTCTAAAAAATTTTAACGGTTACATTGTAGAGAAGAAAAAACTGATAGAACATTTTAAAGCAGCAGCAAATGCTGTAAGCAGTGAATAGATGAATGCGAGAAGCTTCATGTTGTAACTGACAAGAAGGAACTAAGTAATTTCCTAATAAATATCTATTAAAACGAGTGAATTGTACTAGTTATCCTTTGATCTCAAGAAGATACATAAATAAACCAAATATAGTTATACTCCACTCATTTTAGATAAATTTTTTTCACTTAGAAACTACTGCATACACAATATATGTATATTACTGAGAATTAGCCGGGCAATCATAATGCCTCCTTTATATATTTATATATACATGATATATAGCTCTATTTATTTTCAGATATAGATAACTTCCAGTTCATATTCCTCCGTTTTCTTCTGGTTGTGAAGATATCCCCTGAACCACGTTCTTACTACGAAGAAACTACATATCATCACAAAAACACATTATGAATCCTTTGCATCATCAATTTTTCCTATAGGTTTATTATTTTCCTGGTTTCGTCAATGAGGATGTTTCTCATGAAATTGTAAATGGTGCCAACACACTGGTATCATAATAGTTAATCCGAAAATAATAAAAAGATGTTATAACAATTCTATATTCCAAAGTAATGCAAGCAGATAGGATAACAACTACCAGAAATACCTGTAAGGAACAATGGAATATGTTAATTGTGGTCTATTATTGATCACACTTTTATTTTTATGAACGCAACCACTGTAAAATTCTAGGTTATCGCCTCGAAGAAACATAGCGCGCTCGATGATACGGCGTAGTAACGATGGATCTTTTCCCTCTAAGGAAATAGATGATCCTTCGCTGATTTCTGTAAGAAACATTAAACCATATCAGAAATCTATTTATATTTTTCTTACACGTGGAGCGAAAGAATAAAGCAAAAGAGTGATTACTCAGACTTATGTATAATGAAAAGAAAGCATGGTAATATCATATTCATGATTACGCAATCTACAAGAGTACGCAGTTGATATAAGGCTCCTGGAAATTATACTAAATGCATACAATGTATCTTAAAAATTTGATCTTTAAACCTACACAAAATAAAAAACAAACCGGTAGAGACATTCTTACAGTAAATGCACGTACCGGAAGAAGAAACCCTTTTATTTCGACCAGATGTTCGTGGAAAAATGTTCCGTACCAACTTTTTATCTAATAACAACTCCTCTTCATCCATTATTGTAAATGTTGCATTTCTACGAGATGTCAGCCAATATGTAGTCATTAGTCCTTTACCCTAAGATGTTATAAAAAATTGATACTTATTGTTTTTCTCAAAAACCAATAACCTTTCGGCTCCAATCAATTACAAGATAAGTTTTTAAATCTCAGTATTATTAATAACGACCTTAATTTGCAGTGTGCCTCGTTTTATCAATTCGAAACCATCAATCCTTGTCAGAACATCGTGTGTTTGTTCGCTGCAGTGAATTTTCAGAGCTGCAAAAGTTCATAAGTATAGCAAATAACGATGAGTCAAAATATTTTATAAATTTAATTCTGCGTCATTTAAAGCATCAAACATTTCTGTATTTTTTTAATTCCGCGTTTGACCTTTATCACTCGTGACTCTAACTTTACAGTCTTTCAGATTAAGTTTCATCAAATCAGTTGAAGGCACAAAAAAAAACTCACGATAGCCGTTGCTTTCCATACGTGAGGCCGTATTCACTGTGTCGCCAAATAGACAGTAACGTGGCATGGTCTTGCCTACAACACCAGCCACGCATGGCCCTGTATGTATGCCAATACGTAATCTGAGCTGTTCCTGCGGAAGATGCGGAATTTTGAAGTTCCGAACAGAAGCCAAAAGATGAAGTGCCATCATACCAATTTGTTCTGCATGCACTTCTACCGGGCGAGCTTCAGGCATCCCAGATACCACCACGTATGCATCACCAATTGTTTCCACCTAACAATGGAAATTTTTTTCATTAATTTTCTGTTATCACTAAGAATATTCAATAGGTCAGTAAAGTATTCTTTCATCTGATAAAAGGTCATCATTAAACTTGATTACGCGAGAAAAACATAGAACCTCTTTTATTATGTATACATTTTAAATAATATAATCGGTCACTAATAATACTCATTATTTAAACATCGAATTACCCAGGCAGGATATGTGTGAATGAAATAATCATGAAAATGAAATAACCTTGTAAACATCGTACTGCTTGATGATATGATCAAATAGGGTATACAATTTGTTAAGGAATTCGACTACTTGTAAAGGAGTTGATTCACTGGAAATTTTCGTGAAATCGACAATATCTGAGAAATATATGGTGACAGAAGAAAACGATTCCGGTACAACATCTCGACCGGCAAGCAACTGCTGGGCTACCGAACTGAAGAAATTGCAAAATTATGTAATAATATAGGTCATTATAATTAAGTAATATGGTTCTATTTTAAGCTATTATCAACAGCAATACTATTTCTAGATACAGTTGGATTACCAAAACTTATTATAAAACAAAAAAGAATGTAACCAACGGATGAACGGAATCAGAATATCAAATTCAATTTTTAAATTGAAGCATTGACAAGTTTTTCTGATAAAGCGTGAATTCAATAATTTTCTTAAAAGCATACACAGGTAGCATACGCTGAAGCAAATTTTCTGTTCGTCGTTTTTCTTCTCTCAATTCAGTGGTACGCTCATCTACCAAATCTTCCAATTGATTTTGATATTTCTCCATCATTACCATCATATGGTCCTTAAAATGTGTAATTATCTAAACTCACTATAAAACTAAATTATGATAAAAGAATTGATATTATTTAAAAAAGTTGATCAAACTGATAAGCTACATAATGAAAATCGAAAAAGAGGAAAAATAAAACAAATGCTATGATAAATATTATTAACTAATCGCATCTCTCTGGCAATTCGCAAACTTCTAAATAAATTTTCCAAACATACCACAATGTTTCTTTTATAAATTGGTTCGAACATAGGTTTTAATTTGTGTCGAATGGTTCGGAAGTCGGGACGATTCCCGGGAACAGCAGACCAGCTTAGAGCCATAACATTGACAATGTAACTAGCAGCAGAGAGACCGTCACAAGATGGACGATAATCGACATTGTCCAATACATTTAACACTACTTCTACAATTTAAGCACATTACTTCACATACCACACAATAATTCAGCATATGATAATGTAATAGAATCAGGAAGCTTTTTGTTCCTATACAAATTCAGCAGTCCGTATTCCACTGACAATTACAGTGACACAAATTCAAACAAATCTCTATCTCAAGATAAATTCGGATATTTTAAGTTCATTGATGGTTACGTATTATAGTGATGAATCAAAACTTAACTAATAGCTGATATGACATTAGACCGTGCCATGTATGCAACTATGAATCTAAAAATGAAACTGTGACATCTAATTATCGCACACACTAATAAATTGATATGATCTACATGAATAACCTTTAGCCGTTAAATTAATATTTTGCAGCATCATGAACGGTCCCTCTCGTGTTATAATTTCATGTAAGATAATACCAAATGAATAAACATCGCCCTTTTGAGTACCTTTAACAGCATGCACACATCTACTTTTTCGTAACAATTCCGGTGCTGTCCACAGAAAATTTTCCCACTAAATATCAATCGCAGATCAAAATCAAGTATTTGCAAGATATAAAATTAAAACGAGAAACGAAAATTGAATCCATTTAACACAAGCCACAGAAAAATATTCTGGAACTTAACCATGAATTCATCGCTTTCCCATTCTTGACCATCTCGAATTTCGTGTAGTCCGAAATCAGCTACTTGTAAAGCCCACCGACTTGTGATTAAGCAATTGGTAGATTTCAGATTTCCATGCACTCCCAGATCTGATTCATGGAGATATATCATGCCCTTCAAACTAGCATGTAATATTTCAAACATAATAAAACAATGAAATACAATGAAATAAAGACAATACCTTTACAAGATCTTCCACGAATGATGCGATGAATAAATGATCTAACTTGAGGTCATGATTACGAAGGATATCCATCAACGAACTTCTGGCGCAAAATTCTCTCACTACACATATCGATGAGGAACCAACCACAATTCCTATATATCAAAAAATATATTATCCTGGAGGAAAATTTCCAAGCAAACAACCCAATTCTATTTTTCTTATGACTAAGGAAACCTAGTGGGATAGGAAAATTTTTTTTTTAATGTCAACACAAGAAAAAGATCGCAATAGAAGTAGCAGAAAAGCAAAGTCAATCTACTGTAAGTGATATTATTGCAAAGTACACGTAATTCAGCTTTCACTGTCAATAAATACCCCATTAGTCGCCGCTCCCAAAGTAACAAATTTTACAAAACACCACAAACTGTACACCTCTGAATGAGTTGACATTGTCGTGATGCAACTGACGCATAATTCTCATTTCCATTTTAGCTACACGAGTCAGCTCTTTCATCTTACGTGGATAGGTTATTTGATTAATCGATACCACAGCTCCTTTATAAAGCGCAACACCGCATAACCTGGGCCACCGTTTCTTCTGACTGCATTCCTCATCGTTTTGCAATAACATCTAAAAATTTTCTTACTATAGCTGTGTTTTCTCTTTAATACTTTTTTGATTTCGTAACCATCATATACTTAACCAATATGATTGAGAGTTTGATGGAAAACCTAAGTAACAAGACAGGATGGACAGTTTAATAATTTTTGTTCCTAAAAATCTAGCAAAAAGATTAATTACCTGGTTATTTTCCACAACATATAATGAAGCAGCAGATTCACAGCACTGAACAATCTTTTCGATTTCACGCTGGTCAATTTTCCAGATATTTGATAGCTCTTTCTCAAATTTGTAACTCCTGGAATTACTTTATCTCTCTCGAGAAGCAAACGTCAACTTGAAAAATTATTATAAAATACTTCTTTTCCTCTTTAAATTATGCAACATACCGATAAATCAGCGCGCTTCCAATCACCAAGAAAAAGCAGAATGCAGTGATCACTGTCAAAAGAACTGTCAACCACCAATCTGAAATATCTTTCTAGATTTGCAGAATATGTTTTAAAGTACTAAATAAATTACTGCCAGCAAGGATTTCATAAATTAAATTACAGCTACTAAGTATAATGTTTTGCACAATTCACCAAATTTCAGAAAACAGAAATATGAAAAAAGTTGGACTTCTTCTACTTTTAGACATAAAATTGAGAAGATGCCTTTTTTGCACATTTTCCCATGAAATCCACAGACAGGTTCGTCACGAGGTGCAAACCCGGTAGGCCACTGAACATCACGCTTGAAGCGCAACAGAGGAAGATCGCCGGCAAAATCGTGAACGAAATCAGCGGAAATGGCTAGGCCGTAATTAAGCGGATAGTAATCTGGATTATCCATATCCAATACTGGCTCCACTTCTTGCAGTGATAGTAAAGTATAATTGCCTTGTGCATCTCCGTTGCTGTTAATACGCATGTCGAATCCTTGTATACCTATAATAAACATCTTTTTTCAGCTTCTGTACTCTCCAGTTGGTTTATCAATCAGAAAAAAAAGAGCGGCACAAATTTCATACTACCAATATCAAAATAATCCACAAGATAAATAAGAGAATTTTGCTACTTTATTCTGATATGCTTACTTCGATACACACGTCCCAAGATATGACTGATGATCCGCTTCCCATCCGAAATCGGATCATAACCAAATGAATAATGCTCATTGGCTGTTTCGTTTAATACTAATGTTAATGCTGATGCATATAGTTTTACCGCATCATATAAATAACATGCGAAACGATTCACCTACAAAATATAATCATGAAAAGATCAACTTTTTAATCCAGCACTACTGTTGAGAAATATTTGTCGATACGTAAAGCTAAAAGTTAAAAACATCAACAACGATGATAAATGAACAGGTGAATTGTCGAAGAGCTCGAGAGTAGACACCTTAATAGAAGTTGTAATACTGTTTTGTTTCACACCAAATAGTGGTAAATAATGATTAGCTTTACGCCAAAATGCTACAAATTCTGGAGTATTCAACTGCACTGGCGTTGGAATGATTGCCAAGGCACACTTCGAGAAATTAACAACTTTTCTGTCTTGTGAATTCAAATCATCCCATGATTGTTTTACCGAAAGCAGAGTATCTAAAAATGGCACCAATATAATAAGATATAACACAAGAAATAAAATTCCAAAATTCCGCAGTTATTCCAGTCTTCAGATTTGAAATTTTAAATTAATTTACTCAAGTCTTAACAATTTGCAGTTCCAGAAATTTCCAGAAAACACCTCTGAAGAAGTGATTATTCATGGCATGATAGGTGTTTAACCAATTGTAGTCAGGATCAAGATAAATCAACGCATAATCGCCAGATTCCATTAAACCCTGCGCTCCCATTTCCAGAAGTATTCGACGAAACAAACGAACATTTCCAAATGTCAGATAAACTGCAAAACTCTTAGCTTAACATCGTCGGATCAAAGCAAAAATAAATCACTCGATTAGCTGAAAATTATTCGAATAAATTTTTAATGCAACGAATCGACAGTAATAGTTTGGAAATAATTGAAAAAAAGAATGTAACTAACTTCGGGTTGAAGCAGATGTATCAGATATGATTTGCTCGATGTTGCTTCGTTCAATTTCTGAGTATGGATGGGGTACAATACTTACATTCAAAATCACATAATGAGCATCATTTATTTCCAGACCTAGGTTCTGTTTTTCCATAATGCTCTACAATGAATTCTTAATCTTTATTTCTTATATTTCATTCTTAAGTCCAGTAAATTTACTCATCACTACAAACGGCTCATGAGAGTGACTATTATACATTTACTTTATAAAACTTCTAAAAATTTTTCCTCATTAAAATAATGGACCGGAGAGAATATAAAAAAAGGAACAAAACCAATTCATGAACAAACAACTTCAAATCGTTAAAGATAAGAAGAGAGAAGTTACCTGAATTTGGTAATTAACGCTAAAATAGACTGGATGGAAGTTCAAAATACCTTTATTGAACGGAATAATTCCTCGTTTGCTACATTTCTTTCATAAATTATTGAGAATTTGTGCCACTTGAAATACTTCAATAATGAAATTAGAGCAGCCGTTATTTCTCTTTCGGTTGGTACTGTTCTCGCAAATGTAGGGTATCTGAAAAATATAAACAGAAAATGAACCTTGAAATTTCTCGTGATAGAATGCTTTCCAAACCATATCTGATCCATAGAGATAATCTAGCGTTTATTCATTCCAAATTAAATATTAAAAGACAAACTTCGATTTGTCGGACATCATTTCATCTTTGCATTTATAAGATAGAATGGGCAAATTCTGAGCAGCTGCCATCGTCGCTTCCGTCCGACAGTTCATTTCCGGACCGATGAAAACCTTCGCACCTTGTGCCCAATGTTGCATAAAAAATCGAGTACCTGAAGTATCTGTGAATATTGCGCAACAAAAGGATATTTTAAAAAAAAAAGAAAAAGGAAATCGTAGTGTTCAACAATTCTAATATTTCACTTTTCAACGAAACAAATAGAACTTTGTTGCTCGTCGCCACAAGTGTTGTTGAAAATATAAATTAGCTTGTGATTTGGAAGTAATTTTGGATCAGCATTCACATCATCAACGGCTACTTGCAAAGCTCCGGATATCATGGAACCTGAAATTAAAAAAGTTCAACAATATTACATTTGCCAAGAAATTTGCAAATAATGTAATCTATAATTCATTCTGTTTCCGTAATGCATACCTTCAAAGTCTGTTCGGAAGCACTTCGACAGATAACTATAATTTTTATCCTTTTCAGCTGTTGTTTCAACACCACTAGCCTGAAAAAAGCAAATACACTCTTCCGTTGCCTTTAAGAATTTTCAGCATCAGTGACTTTTAACGAATTGCTATTAATCTACAAAATCATTATTTTCAGTATTTGCTGCTTAAACTTATCTATGGAAGTTCCTATTATTTATTCAATACACATATTTCAAACAAATTTGAAAATAGAGGAATTCAATGACAATATAAAAGTAAGAATTATATCGAATGCTCTATTCATAACTCAATTTTAACATTCCTCTAATTCTAGCTCCGGTAGTGCTTTATTATATATCACTACAACTATAATTGCGCCAGAGCCTATCATTTGAAAATCGTTTACAACCTTTTCCGATGAAATCCATTCGTCCTCGAGTTGCAGATAGCATAACCCTTCTTAATTTACATGAATTGCAAAACTGGAGGAACAAACCTCAGATAATAATTTTAGTGAATCGAATAAATTTTTTGGAAACTGGCTTATCGCAGCCAAATAAGATATCAATATCGAATGATTATTGTTCAGCTTTCCACCCATTGTCTTACCAAACATCAACTTCCTGCTGTCTAGTATTCGATTCACTACGGTTCCGTGATCGTTCTATAACTAGCTGACTTTACAAATGAAATATTTGCACTAAATGAAAGCTCAACTTATGAGAAATAATAAGTTAAAATGGAAGTGACTCAGAATTATCGATTGCAAAGACATCTCACTTTAAATGGAAGACGTTGAACAGATTTAATTCCGCGCTGAATAATTCCGTCATTAGATATAAACAATACCAACAATTTTACTTTTGGAAAAGAGTTACAGCTATCTCTTTTTTTTCCAAAATCAACTATATGATATTGTTTTTTTGAAAAAAACATATTGGTTGAGGTTTTTCAGTTTTTCAACTTTTGTTCCATCATTTTCACGCTGAGACGTTTTTTGATTTTTTGGTATCTGAAGACGCATATTTCTAGATCTTATTTTTTGCCTGAATGGTAGCTTTTGGTTGTTTTTCCTTTTTAACCTTTATCTCGTTAATTTCAATAATATAATTTATTATAGAATACTGAAGATTGATAATATTCTATCTCAAGAAAAAAAAAACATGGTATAAGAAACCTGCAAAATGACAACTAAATAGTTAAAATCCAGTAATTAAGGTAACCTGCATAGGTTGTTGTTCTTGTTTCCCAAATATGGTACCGTTGTAAACAAATCGTCCATGTATTGCAGAACCAATATAATACATCGACCATAATGTTAGTAAGCGTATCATAATTACTGAATTGAGAATTACATCTGCAAATCAGTTAATAGCATCATTAAACTTTCCTTCAATTACTTCCTTTTACTTGTTTAAGCTTGCGGATTTATACGCGCTCTTAATTTATGTATACTTCCCTTCATCTGTTTATAGAAATATTTTATATTTTTATAAATATAAATTAAGTAGTGGGTAACTCATTAATGTTTTTACATATACTTACGATTATTTTAGCTAATTTATAATACGTAATTGCTTACTAGTAATGATTTGTTGCTTGCGAATTACTTAAATTTACTTTTTTATTTCTTGTTTTTCTCTTGTCAACACTTATTTATTGCACGATATTATACGAAATGATTAACTTCATAGTTGATTTAGAAAAATCAACACCGATTAATCACGGTTATTGCTTTTGTAATTTCACACTAAAATATCATAAGTTTGATAATAAGCATAATGAATCTTTACTATTCCTTTATTATCACCAATTTTAGAAAAGAAAAACTTCATCAAATAAAATCTGCTCATAAAAAATTCGAAAAATAAAAGAGTTAAATTTTTAAAAAGGTATTTATAATAAAGTAAGAAAATGCTGCAAGAATCCAATTCCCCATTTTTAAAAGCACGATCGTAATTCTCTCTTCTTTAGAGCTTGCATTATTGATAAATACAAATAAACTATCTGGGAAAAATATTTTGCATAAAAATCGAGTTGAGGCCGTAGTAAATTGTTTCAGTGGTTGGTTCATGAGGTTCACTAACTTCAAGCAAGGTAAAAGGTAAGTTATTAAGGTAAATAAGCGGAGGATTTCATGTATATTTTTACTTAGCTTCATTACATATTATTATGATTTTCGTCAGTTATTGTTTACTTTTCCTATTTGTTTTACTATTTAAATTTCTTCAACTTCTTATTGAATATGGAGTTATTGCATTTCTGTGAATGATACTGCATAAATAATTTCGAGTTACTTTATTTTTTCTAGAAAAAAACGTGAAATGGTGTTGATGTAGTCATTTTTAATGTTCTTGCTATTATTATGGTCCCGCCGCTTTTGTTTGTATCACTTTTATTAATGCTTTTATTATTCTAACCGTTATTGGGATCGTCACTGTCATTATTATAGATACTCTATCATTATTATTGTTATCGTTATTGTCACCACAGATGCAAATTTGATTGGAGATTTCTCTTTTTCGTTAATCGTTCTTATTATTAATATGTGCTGCTTATTATCTTTTATTTTCCGAATGTCGCGCCCATGAAATTGACAGCATTACTTTGGTTTCCAGTTGTACGAAATTCGAAAGGAATAACTGTTTGGCTAGAATCGGATCGTTATAAATTTCCGAAAGGCAAAAGTCAACGTCATTTTACTTGGTATAAGGTGATTTACTGTCAAAATTAGAATGGAAGTATAGATTTGGCTGGGAAATCAGATTAAATTCATTTCTATTCAATACAATATCCAGGTATTAAATCGGAATGAATGGCAAATAAATTTACTCTCCAAGTTTTTTATGTTATGATACTACTTTATGTCACTCAAAACATAATTGTGGTTTCTTATGAGTTATTTCTTTCCTCAGTGAATTATAGAGCAGGAAAAATAAAAACTGATTAGAGGAGAACCATGTTAGTAGGCACCAAAATATCCGTTAGTTGGATATGTAGAGGGATAGGTTTTGATGATTAACATCATGAGTTAATCCCAGTTCGTAGGTATATTTCTCCTCGATCGAATTTGTAACTAATGAAATTTCATCAATTTCAAAAATTCAATTTTCAGTCTTCACTTGTTTATACTTTGGTGATCGCATCATACTTTCTGTACGCCCAAGTCCGTAGTGACAGTGATAAAAATTATAGACCAAGTAAGTTGTGATTGTGAACTTCATAAGAAAATATAGCTCGATGAATTTAACAAGCTTGCACAGTTCAGTAAAGAATCGTAGCATCACTTGTCACAGTGATGAACTGGAAAAATATAGGTTAGATAGATGAGTGAACAAAGAAGTGAAAATTTTATCTTGAAAGAAGAAAGAGCAGAACAGATGTGATTTAACACATGAGTAAATCATGATGTGAGATGAGAAGATATTTAATTTAATGCATTATTGCTAAATATGTTCATATATTTTATTTCTCACCAAATACTTTCTGCATTGGTGATATTAATGATATTGGTTGTATCATTATACTTTCGGTGTTTCATTTAACTTTTTAAAATACATTATCGGTACTCCGTCTAACATCAATCTTTGGTTAATTTATTTTTTTGATTTTTGCAAAATTTGAAGTACAGTGAAAATAAATTTTTGCTTTCATAGTATGGGCTCGGTTCAAGGCGAATCAAGAGGAAGCACAAGTGTTGCCGGACCGATCTCAGCTGACGAAGTATATATATGTTTGACATTTTTGCTAACAAGTGATTTGAGTTTCTAGAAAGTACATGCGAAATATATTTGACATTTATAAATTTTGTTTTTCGATACTTATAATATATTGTGTATCAAAAATTTTCCTCAATTTATTGCAAAATTTTTGATTTTTTGAGGGATAACTGATGACTACAGAACAAATAATTGCAGATCAAAGTATTGGTAAAGGAAGCACCGCCGGAAACGAGCGATTTTTACTTCCAGCAAACGATGCTGCGTATCAAAGATCCTCGGAAAACGTTGCCA
Source organism: Cruorifilaria tuberocauda (assembly GCA_013365365.1). Classification (NCBI taxonomy): domain Eukaryota; kingdom Metazoa; phylum Nematoda; class Chromadorea; order Rhabditida; family Onchocercidae; genus Cruorifilaria; species Cruorifilaria tuberocauda. Next base: position 159,171 of record JABVXU010000083.1, read on the forward strand.
TTTTATTGTAATATTCTGGGAATGAGGTTCATGCAATTTTCGCTCTTCACTTTGTATTCTGTTACATTGTTAATTTATAAATAATTATTTTAAAGAGACAATATTTCAGATTACTGAAACAAATGGACTTTCCAGAAGGGAAATTCTCCTTATATTTCCTGGGCTACAAGCTGGCATCAGAAATCCCCAGTGATCCTGTAGAACAAAAACGTTATGCACTTTCGACATTGGCAACAATTGAATTAACTCAGTAAGTTTTTGATTTACTTATAACTTAACTTAATTTATTCTCTGAATTCTTATTGACTATTGGGTATATAATTCAGAATTAAAATTTATTCACAATGTATGTTTTCTACAAAAAAGTTAATTTCGTAAGTTAATTTATTTTTTAGTAATTGGGGTACCGAGAACGATCCGAATTTCAGTTATCATAACGGAAATAAAGAACCACGCGGTTTTGGTGAGTTTTATTGCTCAGTGCTGTTTTGAAGAATAATGACTGGTAATGGAAAAGTGAATTTTCGTGTCGTAGTAATAGAAGTATGTGAAACTTAGTTTTTTAGGACATATCGGTATAGCAGTAAAAGATGTTTATGCAGCATGTAAACGCTTCGAGGAATTAGGCGTTCAGTTCGTGAAGAAACCTGACGATGGTCGCATGAAAGGATTAGCATTTATCCAGGATCCAGATGGTTATTGGATCGAAATATTCAATCCTTATACTGTATAATTTTTGCGTAGAAGTCTTTTATGTCGTTACTGCTGAATAAATGCTTCTAGTTTCACTCTTTTTAAATATGGAAATTAACTTGTAGAAATCCTAAGAAAATTTATCAGTCATGTTTTTTACAAAGGCTCCAAAGTGAGGGATGAGTTCCGGTGAACATGTGAAGAATACATGTAGCCCAGTACAATTTCTCAGAAATCTTCAATTTATTATAGACAGAAAAAGTAGGAAAAAAGTTATACAATGCTGTAAAATCTCACAGAATCGCTTCAACAGCATTTGAAAATAAACTTTTCACTATTGATATAAGGCTTCAGTTTAATTTTAAGGGAGAAAGTCAAGTACAAAAACTGATTTTTTTTTTCTTCAAATTCTTTTCCATCGTTGAGATAATAATCAGTTATTAATGCAGAGAAATTAACTCGAATTTTACTCTAACTTTACGAAAGATAATTACTGCTTAGCGAATAACGCATTTACTGGAGTTTATAATATTGCCTTTACATGAAACATTTTTCCGTTTATGATGCATTTTCTTTCTCTGAATAGTGGTTTTAACTTATCAGATAATTTAGTGTTTTGCTGTGTAGCAAAATGTAATAGTAAGGGAAAGAAAAATAAACTTTTATTAAAAAAAACATTCGATAGTAGTAATATAGTATCGTAATGAATAAATTTTGAAATAAAAAGCTAGCATCAGTGTTTAATAGAGTGGAAATTATGATGGGGAGGAAATGGACATTCGATTCAGAAAGTTGCTTTCGGAAGAATCACTCAGATTTTCCGGTTGCTCAAAATATTTCAAATCCCTAACCTTTATTGTTTGTTGGATAATTAATCAAATACTGTTGATTATTCATAATGTGTTAATGGAGTGTTATTTAAGAAATATGATGAATTTATCCAATCTTCATCATTTAACAAGTTACATTTGAACAAATACCAATCTTCATGGTCCAGCTGGCCTCATCAGATTATACGGATATTCACCTTTTGTTTTTGGACTATATAAAAGATTGGATCGATGTGGTATCGGATCATGTGGCCCAGGTGTTGGCACATGTCCTGCACAATATACCTAAAATTATTAGTGAAATGAAATCTAATGGAAATTGAAATTTCCTCTCTATTTTTTTTCATTTCCTTTCCTCTCTTTTCTTCTTTCTATGACAGAAAAATCAACTTCAAAGAAATGAGAAATGTTATTGTCATAAAAATATTTGATGTCAAATATCATAGTGTCTTCTATTTTTCAAAATTAAGTATCAGTATTGGAAATTAAGTATGAACGTATAAATCAAAAAATGAGCCGTTATTCATTAGGAAATATAAATGTCGAATGGCTACAGATGTATAAATAGATAAGTGGAAGAATGTGTTATCAAATTATCACCTCAAGATCTTGTGTATCATTTCTGTTATTATGATAAGTTTTCAGTGATAAGCGTGATCCACATATCCAACACTTGAAACAACCCTTAAAAGCAAAATTCTTTTCTTCATGATAAAATATCTTTTTCATTCTAGGCAAATAAAAATCTTTCATACTTAAATTTATTTATTCTAACAAATTACCTTTTTTAGGATCGAAGATCATTCAGAAATGAGTTGGAATTTCGAAAGTGAAAATTCAGGATAATGAAAAAATCATTTATTAATTTCATTTTTCTTTTGAAGAAGTTGCAAGATATAAGATTGCAATCATGTCAAATACGGTAAGTTTAAATCTGAGAGATATGATAAGAAAGTTAAAATATGATAAGTGATATTGATTAAAAAGATAGCAAAAATATGAATGATTCATTGAATGAGATCAGCGATAAAATATCAATCTCAAATTAGTTGTTGAAATTTTCAAGCAAATGATCATTATATATCACTGCGACATTTATCAGTTTTCAGTTTTAATTTCAACAAATTTACTCAACAGCTTCGTTTTAGAAGTGAAAATGAAAGTGGAAAAGTAATCAATGAAATTTTTGCTAAAGCAAATAAAACAATAATGGCGGATGATTCAATTATGGAAAATTAAAGAGTGAAACGAATGATAAAATCACTTATAGGAATGGTAATTAATAAACTATTGCCATTAGTTACTTTATCAATTATACATTAATTTATAAACCGTTCAGTAATCTAATGCTTTTATTGATTGGAAAAGAAGTTTGGCAAAGTAAAGCAAAAACAAAAGAAAGCCAAGAATTTTCAGCGAAATAGAGGAGAGAAAATTTATAGAAACAAAGCATTGATTACTTTTACTTTAACTTACTTTATGAAAAAGAACGCCATCCTTCAATGGACCAATCTTATCATTGAAATAGGTCGGTCTTTTACATCGAAAACAAGGCTCTTTCATTGCTCACTGCAAACACTTTTTCCACATAGGCAATATATCAGTTATCGTTATTATTTTTATCACTATCTTTTCATTATTCTCACGATAATGGATACGATGAATAATATTCTACGATAATTCGTTAACAAACTAAATATTGAAATGTGTAATTGATTGGTTTTAGGAGAAAAAAAGGAATTGTCAAATAGAAACAACGATTATAAGCGATCATTTTCACATTTTGTCTATTTAATTTAGAATAATTCAGCTGATTCAACATTTTCCGAAAACTGTTTGACTTTCTTTTTTTTTGCTTTTCATACGTTAGCTTAACTTTTATGAAAAGTTTCCTTACACTGTCGATTTATCGCTATTAAATGCTATCATATTGGTCCGATCAAAATCGAATTATTTAAAAATAATACGAAAAGAATGAAATTAAAAAGAAATTTAAATATTTATGTTTACTTTATCAAGTAAGGCGATTTATTAGAAGTTCTATATTAATATTACTTACTAAAAATAAATTATTAAAAGTTGTTAAAATTTCACTTAGTGAGGGGAAAGTAAGACTTATTAAAAAGCACAGAAAGAGAAGTTAGTAAAAGCAATCTAATTGATATGATCGATCGTTAAGGAAATATTTAAGAAATTGTCCTGAGAGAGACGAGAATGAGTAAATGAGAGAGAAGTCATTGCAAAAATTCCAGAATAAAAATGTGACAAAAGTTATAAAGTGAAGTGTAGCCGTGGAATTAATAGTAGAAAGGTCAGAGGACTGGAATAAACCGGGGGAGAGGGAATGCGAGGTGATTGAAAATGTAGAAAGAGGGATGATACAGAAAGTATACTTACTAAAAATCATAAGTGAATATTGAAGTGGGTAAACGAAATGAGAGTAATCGAGTTGTGTAATCAAAAATCGCGGATAATGAAGTACAGGTTTAGTAGGTATGCGAGACTGGTTCAGTTTCCTGAGATAATTTCTACTGGTATGTCTCAGTTGTTAATTGTATCAACTGGTTTCGGATGAGTAAAGTGTTCACATCTGAATTAATTGTTTACTTAAATAATCAATGACTTCTTGCTAATAGAAGAAAAATTACATTAATTTTGACTTCAACAATTTATATATGATTTTGAGGATAAAATTAACAAAAATCAGAAATCAATTACTCGTTAAAAAATCAAATAATAGTTGAAACAGAAAGGAGAAAAGTTAATGAGTAATGTATTATCATTATTGATAAGCAAAAGTATTTATTATTTGTCAGAGGGAATTACTGGTGTAAGAGATTCTAATTGGAAATGATAATATTATATAGAATAGGTGCAATCAACTAAAAATGTTGAGATGTCGAATTTTGTTATCAAAAATTGCGGATAATGAAATACAGGTTTAGTAGGTAAGACTGGTTCGATTTCCGGAGATAATTTCTACTGATATGTTTCAATTGTTAATTGTATCAACTGGTTCCGGATGAGTAATAAACAGAAATTCAGGTATATCAAATGATCGGATTAATGGTTTTATATTTAATTATTTTATTTCCAATAAGTTTTTACTTTCCATTGACAATTTCCGTCTTTTTATTTGAAGAGATGATCACAACGAAGAATGATCCGGTAATATCCATCCTAAAGAGGATGATCAATAATCCTAAATCTTTTGAATTTATTGAAAGAAATAGCCAGTCATTTAGAATCACAAACTTTTTAATAGATGAATAAAGAAGATTTATATCAAATGAAAGGGAACGAGAGAGGGGAAGAGAGAGAGGGAGAGAGAGAGAGAGAATTCTAGTCGAATGAAAAGCTTCAGCTTTGATTTATCATTCCTCTCTTCCATCATACCTTTTGTTTAATGTCAACAAATGACAAGTTATTTTAGTCGACATGCTTGACCAAAACGCCACATGTTTTTTTGTATATAATATTGACAGACACACACACACACACACAGACACATACATACACACATACACACATACATACACCCATAACATATGGTAAATAAAATTGGGATTTTTATTGACTTTCCTGAAATATAAACCATAAAAATCAGTTCAAGCATTTAATTATATTTGAACGAATTCAAGGAATCCAAATGGTGAAAACCTAAATTTATCAAAATTGTAAACAATAGTAATAGGATGATATAGTTTTGATCGAGAAACTGATATGATCTGTTGATACGGTTAATGATTGATAAATCATTATCATCAATTTGAAATGATTGAATTGAAAGAGCCGAAGAAGGGAAGAGAAATATTATAGTTAAATTGAAAGTTTGAACTTTACTTTGTTTTTACTTTTCATCCCTTAATTCATTAATGCTTGAAAATGTGATTTGAGTTACTAATTATTATCATATTATTATTATTATTATCATTATCAATAACACAGAATTGCAATTTACAATTACTTAATAATTAATTAATGACACGATAATTGCACGGCATAAATAAGTTATAATGCGAAATAATCGGAAATGATTTTAAGAAAACCCTGTTAAGCTAGTCATTCTTTCCATTCGTATCGATAAATAAATAAATAGGAAATTGAGATCAATAATAATTGTTTTAATCAAGTGGATATAGGGAGAGAAGGAAAGAGAGAGTAAGAGAGAGGGAAAGAAAAAAAAGCAATAGTTGAAATTAAAATTTCAAATTTTCCAGAATGTATATAATTCGGTATTAATAAAAAAATAAATGTTAAAACAGATAATTAATCTTTCAAAATTTTATTTTAATCAATAACAAAAGAAGGAAGAAGAAAATAAAGAGAGGAAAAAATATGATGGAAATGAAAAAAGTCTGATAAAGGTATGATAAGGTATGATAAATAATAACGAATTAATAATTATTCATTTGTAAATTATAAATTTTTGTACAAAATGATTGCACAAATAATACAATCAATAAAATTAGGATTTTAATCTAAACTGAATTAATGTAATATTGAAAGTAAATAATTTCACGAAATGCAGCAACGAGCAAAAATTACGAAATATTAAAGCTTTTCAATTAAAAAATTTTTTGTGTTTTAAATTTCTATGATCAAATCAATATATCAGGAGGAATGCAGTAGATGAGCTTCTTTAAAAAGCCGGATCGAATTACATTCAGATGCTAACATTCTTTCCACATCTTCCACCGTTATCAATCCATCATTATCACTATCCATTTTCTAAACTGAATCTTGTAAAGAACGTTGTTTCGAGTGAATTTGCACTTACTGATAAGTGCAATATGAAAGTAAAAAAAAAAGATAAACGAATTTATCGAATAATATTTGGTCAATTTCTTTGATATATAATGCTGTATCACTTATCATTATTATAATCACTACTACTATACTTCTTTAATAAGTTAATAATTAATCGTTCAGTGTTAAATTGACTTAATAATTTTTAAATTAGCTTGAGTTTTCCCACATCCTCCCATAACTGAAAAGGTAAGAATTATAATATTAACATATGAAAATTAGCATGGAGTAAGAATTATATCTCCAGATTAATTAATTATTATCATAAACAAGTTAAACAGTATTTACTTAGCACCAGTGGCTCAATATTTTATCAATGATATATCACTTATCATTATTATAATCACTACTACTATACTAATTAGTATTCTTATAAATCACTTTTGCTACTAACTGTTACTTCTATTTTTAGTAATAACTGATATTACTAATGCGACATTAATTATCACTATCATATTTATCATGATTAAATTATTAAGAAAAAAAAAGTTTAATAATAAAAGAAAAAGATCGAACGTGAAAGTTTACGTTAAAGCACTGTGATGCGTGATGCTTGAAATTGGATGGAAATTGAAATGGCGTATGCGATGAGCAACTACTTCCATCATCCGGAATATGCGTTTGAATGAATAAATCGCGTGAACTGCAAACCGCAGATGGAGCATTTAGGCTGAATATCGCTTCCGCATAATCTTCGAATGAATCAAAATTTATTTGCTCCTAAAAAATTAAATTGAAATGAAAATGAAATGTTTTTCTTAAACAATAAATCTATTCCTTAATAAAAGATAATTAGCAAATTACATTAATTAATGCGTTTAAGCACAAAGACAAATATAATGAATAAGGTAATAATTAAATTAATTGTGAGCAATTAATAAACTAACTTCATCATCTGGTTCCATCAAAAGAAAGACAAATTGTGCTATTCTCGAGAAATTGCTTGATGAACTTTGTGAACTTGTCGATGCATAAGCACAATGACATTCACTTATTCTATGCAAACATAATATCAATTCCTGGGAATGGAAAAAAAGAAATTAAAATTTATTTTGACATTTCAATCATACAATTTAATTAATTGCAATGATTTATTAGGTACATAATAGCATTTAGGAGTACGATCAATTTTATTTTAATCTCAGTGATATGAAAAAAATCACTGTTCAATAATACTTGAAAGTATAATTCAAAATGATAGCTTTAGTTATAATTTATAAAAGCAATTAATACCTCAAAAGTAATATATTTTTGAGTTTTACTACCGGCAATAGCGCGGAAAACACGATCGGCAAATTCGGTATTTACGGATTTGGGAAATACCAATTGGAATATTCGCCTCCACTGGTGCAAAGACATTCGTCCATTTGAACAAATCTATGAAATATTGATTGGAAACTACAAACTTCTTATGTAATACTTAGAAAAGGAGAAAAAAGGCAAATGTTGTAGTTGGAATTTTTTGGTATTTACGGATCTGGGAAATACCAGTTGAGATATTCGCCTCCGCTGGTGCAATCAATTATTTATATCTTTTAGAATTTAAAATTTTCCGAAAATTTTCATTTCATAAAAAAACTTTAATAATTCTGGAATGGAGATAAATGATTAATCGATAATTTAATAGTTATAAAATCCAATGTAATAAATAAGGATTAAGCTGAAATTAATATATTTCTTCAGTATGAAAGTTTATTAACCTGTTTAAAATTTCGATACATAAACATAATCCATTCCTTATTGAAACCTGTTGCATGAATTAGATCATTCATTGAAGGTGGTTGTGTATTGAATGGATTCGACAACAAATCTTCGATGTCGATTTCTACGTCTGGAAAATTCGAGAATTATAATTAGTATTATTGTTATCAGTATTCATTACAGTTATTATCATTCGTTATTATCATTCCTACTGTTATGATTATACGTACTATCAGTAACAATGGCAAGTATGTTTGTGCAAAATTGAGCAAGAAAGTGTATTAACTTAAAAATTGAATAACTTAAAGACCGATAACCTCACGCAAAATATATCTATTATCATCTCATATCGACAGTTTGAAATTTCAAAATGTCAATTAAAATTGATTATGCAAGAAATAAGTAATAATACTACTGATAACATGATAATGAATTAAAAGACAATTTTATAAGTGTGACAAATGCGCCTTATAAATAATACGATACATAAGCCAGAACTTGCCATCGTCATAAAAACAAAGCCATAATTGTATCCTACGGCAAGCCCAATATAGCAATTCGCATAAACGATTTGATGGTAAACACGAAGGAGTATCACCAAAAAGCCTAAAAAGTTATGTCAGGTAAATGATTATACCAATTTGGAACAATTAATCTAACAGTGAGATTACTAGTAACCTTTTAAGTTTGTGATATTTTTCCGTAGTTGTTGGATGTTCAGGATAAGTTTCCGGATAACGTTTTGTTTTCATATTATTCAATGATCTGAAATGATCCATTATGATTTCATATTAAATTAATCTAACTAAAGAAATCTTTCTTTCTTTGAATATGCTAATGATTGAGAATTATTCGGCAAAATCGATAATCACTAATAAACGTATAATTCTAAACTTTCCATAGAATTAAGTTTGCTTAAACATTTATACTTATTGTTTATTGTAGCAATAAAGTAATAATAAAGTGATGATAAAAATTGAAAAGAAAGAAGAAAATTTTCATTTTCAAAGTAAAATTCTTAATTATTTTCATGAATCTCCAATTAATCATTAATATTTCTCCGTACCAACGTTGCTATCCTATTATCAATAATGAAATAATAACGTATTTTAATTGTATTACTTCTATTTTATTACTTCCTTTCCATACAACTATCATTTCCGATATCACTTACTCTGATATCACGTTACTTTTTAAACGAAAAAAGGAAGTAACTTTAAAATGATAAACTTTCTCATTTGATGCTTATCGTTGAACAAAAAAAAAACACTTCAAAATTACAAAGACATTCATTTATCGGATAATAAAATTATGAGAGAGAGAGAGAGAGAGAGAGAGAGAGGAGTAGTAGAAGAAATCATCGGGGGGGCATTTCCCTTAATGACAAACTGTGAAGGAGTTAGCAAATATGCTAAATATAAGCGATGGTAACTGCAATATAATATTTGTAAACAACAAATGTGAGCTTTCCTTACACTTCAAAGTGGCGCACATTGACAGGCGGTAACGATGGCGCATTCGTTCCCTCAATGCTTTGTGTATTTTTTTTATCATGTATTCTTTTTCAACTTCATCTAATAGATTTCAATTTGATCTTTTATTGATTGCAAAAAGAAAACCAATAAATCACAATAAAATTAATATTAGAAACTAATTTTTATTTTCAGGTACGAGGAAAATAAAAGTAAATAAAGTTATGGAATTATATGATTGGTCATCAATAGTATCATTGTTACTGTTACTAACACTGCTGCGCTACTACTACTACCAAAAGTGGTAATAATAATAGTA
>JABVXU010000830.1:0-18572 GCA_013365365.1 Cruorifilaria tuberocauda
AATATATCAAATTTCTCATTGAAAATATTGGAGTGAAATGCATACACTTTATAAGCTGGATTAAAAAGAGATTAAAGATTTTAAAGCGATATAAGCTACTTTTAAAGCTATCCTTTTCGAGTAAAAAGCAAAAACAAAAAATCCTTTCCTTTCTTTTTTTTTTTTATTTTGTTTCTATGAAAATTTAAAATGATATAAACAAATAAGTAAACGATGGAAATATGCATGCAATTCATCTTTTTCTCTCAAGCTTTTCCCCCTCATTTATGCTTTTTCAATTTCTCCCCTTTTAAACTTTAATGCCTTTCGCCTAGGCTCTTGGAGATTTTCTCAATTTCATCCATCATCTCTTTTATACATCATCTCTATAAAGTGTCAAATGAAGAAAAAAAGAAAAGAAAGGAAATCTTTTCCTCATCTTTTTTTTTTATTTTATTTTATTTCGTCTTCAATATCCATTTTTCTCACTTTTAAATCCTATCTTATCCTATCCACATATAATAAAATGCTTCTTTAACCAATCATCAAAATTATGAAAAATTGAAAAAAAAAATTTAGCAATGAAAAAAAAGTTTTTTTTTTTTTTTTAATCAAGATATATATTATAGTGATATTGAAGACATGGTTATATTGATAATAACAAATATTGACAGTTGACAAAAAAATGTGCTATATGAAAATTTTTTGATAAATGAATGAAATTTGATGAAGTGGGAATAAATGAAGAGTTTCGATGTGAATATTTCATGTTATTTAACAATATATAGTGATTATGAATAGTGATAATGAATTGTGATAATGAGTAAAGAAGAATATCAGTTTCGATGTGAATATTTCATGTTATTTAACAATATATAGTGATTATGAATAGTGATAATGAATAGTGATAGTAAGTAAAGAAGAATATCAGAGAAGAAATAGACATTTATTTAAATATTTCCGTCATTTTCCGTTTTTGTTTACGTTTTTTAGCGATTGAATCAACTTTGTTAGGCTCTGTTAACTTTTGTAAATTATCTTACTTACTTTGTGAATTATCTTACTCTTACTTTTTCCTATCTCCATAAAAGCTTGCTTAATGAGCAAAAAATCATTAATTATTAATTGTTAACTAATTAATTAAGCTGTGATGAAGATAGGTGAAAGTAAAAAAATTTACAAACGTCATTTGAATATCATTTGAAGATTAATTATTGATTAATTTAATAAATTGTTTATTTTAAATTTATCGCTTTCTTCAATATTACTTACCAAATTTCAAATCCTAAATAAAACATTTAACGATTTGCATTCAATTTTTTTTTTTTTCAAAAGTATCAATAAAATTATTTGCTATCATAATCATGCTAATTATGATAATAATTATAGCGATATTGATTATAATATTAGTAATAATCATAACACAATATAAACCGAAGAAAAGTAATTCATGAAGGTACAAATTAATGAACTTTGAAAGTATTGAACTTTTGATGTTACTTATCTTGAAAGTAAATAAATATGATAAATCTTTGAGAACCTTTGAGAAGTGAAAACAGTGCCATCCGGATCGATACGTAAGAAAGAATTATGAGTTGTTGCGGTATGAAAGAATGATTTCTTTTCATTCGGAAAAAACGTATCCGGTTTCCATAGTCTCTCCAAATAATCTACACCAACCTGAAATGATAAGTTCATCCATAGAGTGATGATAAACAGTAAACAATGATTAAATCCCAAATTTGATCTTTCATCCATTTTTGTTTTATTTTATTTCTAAAATTTCAAAAGCAAAAATTAATCGTTGAAAAATTAAAAAAAATTTTTTTTAAAGCAATCTTTTCAAATAATTTATTTCATCTATATAAAACAAACATTTTGTTTTATTTATTAATAAAATTAAATTAAATTTTATTAAAAATAAATTTCTTTCATTCTCGAAAATTTAAATTGCATATGATGTTAAAAGAGTTAAAAGTTTTTTTTTTTTTTTAAATTGAAGAAAATTTAAGTTTATTTTATTTCTGCCAAAAAAAGAATAGAAAAAAAAAACTTAGAAGAAGTTTAAAGTATTGCAAATTTTGCCGTTGTCATCTTTTTTTTCAATTCAAAAGTCCGTTTGTCCAATACCATAGTAAATATATATTTTTCATCACCAAAAAAAAAAATTTCTTCACTTTCGCACTTTACAAGTTTTGAAAGCTTTAATCGATTTTTTAGCTAAATTTGAAAGTTAACGAAAATAAAAAAAAAAAGGAGGAAAAATAAGAAGAAGAAGGAAAAATGATGAGAGCTTATAGGAAAAGTTTTAAAACTATTGCCCAAGGAAGATGATACTAAAAAAAAAAAGTTTTTTCCTTTTTTAAAGTTAAATTCAGAATAAAGCTATTTCTATCATTTTCAAAAAATCCTCTTCTTCTCATCAATTACACTTTCATACAGTTTATTATGAGCATGAGAAATAATTCAAAATTCAAAAAGTGTATGTAATTTTAATTAATTAAAGAATTCAAATACCGTTAAAGATTCAATTTTTTCCTTCTGATAGCCATAATATAAATCACCATATGCTAAACGTGGATCTTGCCAGGTTTGTCGTAAATAAAAATCAAGCGTGAAATCCTAAAATGAAATAAAAAATCGAGAAATTTCTTTATTTTAAAAAATTAATTAAACACTAATTCATTTCATAAATTATTGATTTTTTTTTTGGGTGAAAGTAAAAATGGGCATAATCGATGAATTTCATTTAAATTAATATAATTAAATTTTGTAATGTATGAATAAGCTGAATTAAATTTTATTTAATTAATTTGTCAAAATATTTGTTCGTAAACCGGAAAAAACGATTTAAAAAATTAAACATTTCTTTATAGTTTGATTTATTTTGTTGATTATTTGATTGAATTTTTTAGTTTAATTACTTGATTATTGATTATTGGAAAAAAATATGGTATATGCAAAGTTACTGAATTACAGAAAAATTAGTAATTTAAAAATTAAGTCAAATCAAACTTATTTATGCATGTAAATTTTTACATGCATGTATATTCTATGATTAAGATGTGAAATAACTCATGCATTTTAATAATTCACATTTCATTCTATTCCATTCAATTCAATTCAATTCAATTCAATTCAATTCCATTCAATTTCATTCTATTCTATTCTATTCCATTCAATTCTATCCAATTCCATTCAATTCTATTCTATTCCATTCAATTCTATCCAATTCCATTCAATTCTATCCAATTCCATTCTATTCTATTCCATTCCATTCAATTCTATTCTATTCCATTCAATTCTATCCAATTCCATTCAATTCTATCCAATTCCATTCTATTCTATTCTATTCCATTCAATTCTATTCTATTCCATTCAATTCTATTCTGTTCCATTCAATTCTATCCAATTCCATTCAATTCTATTCTATTCCATTCAATTCTATCCAATTCTATTCAATTCCATTCAATTCCTGTTAAATTTTTTCAAGTCATTTCATAATACATAAATTTATTGAATTATAAAATTCAATTTTCCTTCAAGTGCATGCTATTTGCACGTCATTATCTTTCGCACTTCTCAACTTGCAACAATACAATCTCCTCCTCAAACGATCAAATTAATGCTAGCAAATTTTGCTTGTTACTAAATAATTTCATCTGATACTTCTCAAATTCTTCTTACAAGGTAATCGATAATTTCATATATTCAATAAGTATTAAGTAATAATTACAGAAGTTATATCTAAAAAAAAAAAAAAAAGAATTTGCAGGAAATTTTTAACAATTATATTAAAAAAAAAATAATTCAAGAAATATTTTGAAAAAAAAAGTCTTACAAAAGTTATCTTGAAAAAGCATGCAATTTCATGAATCTCTCATGAATTATCTTTTGAAGTCTCTAAGAAGGAATTTTAAGATGTTTTTGTTTATTTTAATACTTGACATTCATTAATTAATTAATTGATTTATTGATTGATTAACTTATTCATCCGTTCATTAATTAATTAATTCACTAATTAATTAATTAATTAATTGTTATAAATGAGAAGGAAGATATTTTGATAGTACGATATTGATAGCAAGCAGTTGTTAAAAATTTACAGAACGAATGAGAGAATTTACCCATTCAATGATTAATGATAAAGCTGAAAGAGTTATCAGTGATAAGATAAAGCTTGAGAGAGTTATCAGTGATAGATGAAAGCAAACAAATTTTGATATCATTCATTTTATGAATTATACTTTTATAAATTCAATCTTAAAATTCTATTTCTTAGTAAGATATCAAATAACATAACGAAATCACTAGATTGATAAGTTAGCAAGGAAAGAGAGAGAGAGAGAATTGTTTAAGCTTTTTCCCGTGAAATATTAGCCTAATTTTTATTTTTATTTTTTGAAAAATGTTTTTTTTTAGGAAAAACGAAAAAAAGAAAACATCAAAAGAACGGAAGTTATTAAATATCATAAAAATTGGCGAAAAAAAAATAAGGATAAGTTTACAAGTGAAAGAAAATTCAACAAAACCTTTTGTGTTTTAAAATTTTTTTTTAAATCAAATTTGATACTATTTACTTTAGCTAAAATGAAATAATGACTGGAAAAAAATGATAGCAATTTATTCCTTTCTCATTTCATTTTATAACATTTGTAATTATTTCCGTAACTTTAATTAAAAGTTTTATTTTAGAATTTAATTATCATTATTTTGGCTTAGTTATTAATAAGTCCATGCATATTTTCAAATATTCAATATCTATTAATTTAATTCTTTTTTTTTTTAATTTCATAATTATAGTGAACTTTTCATCCAATATAATTCAGTAAAATTAGGAGGAAATGCTGCAGGAAAAATAAATTCTTCAAGAATATAATAGAAAATTCATTTATTAAAATTAATAACTTATTTACTGCATTTCGTAAATACGTCAAAACATAACTTATCTCTTGTCTTCATGAAAATTCTTATCAAAATAAAACTTTTATTGTTTTTTATTTTCATCTTGCTATCAGAATCAGTGCCATCAAATAGCGTAACAGTATCATCTTATCATCTTATCATCAGTATGATCTTATGGCAATTCTTATCACTAATAATATATTGATAATATATTTAATTATTTTCATCAGTTCGTAAATTTAGATGAAATCATCGAGAGAGAAACTTATCAGTTCATTCATGAGCTATATTACAGTATTTGATGAAATTTATTTGAAATAATTAATTCAAACTTCTTCTCTATCTTTATAAATGGTTAATTGATACTTTAGCATAAAAGTTATAATTATCAGAAGTGATAAGTTGATAAGTCGCATTGCCATATATGCATATCACAAATAGTTATTGCAAATAATTAACATTTAAATGAAATTAAATATTTTTTAGTAAATCTATTCAAATTGATTTCTTTTTATCTTTCTCCTCTATACTATCATTATCAGTGATAGTTAAAAAATTTATCAAATGTGATGGAAAAAATTTCATTTATCAAAAGATATCAGTTTGAATGATAAAAAGTTTATCAAAAATTACGATAATAACATCAGTAACATTGCGCTCTTTACTAATTTTATATGCATTTTTGTTTTGTTGAAATTTAAATTACTTATTTTCTAAATTATCTTACTTTCTGAATTACTTACTTTCTAAATTATCTTACTTTCTGAATTACTTACTTTCTAAGTTATCTTACTTTCTGAATTACTTACTTTCTAAATTCTAAATTATCGAACAATATAACTTAATCAATAAATTATTTTATCATCCATTGATTTTTGATAACATTTATTGTTTGAATCTGAATTTTGCAGTAAACAAAGTTTAATATATGTTACTTACCAATCGATAAGTTATCACTTATGCAACTGACAAAATTATTCCTCTTCGGAATACTTATCGCTTTTTATTGAAGTTATTATATAGTTCCTGTGAGGCGCTAATTAATAGACAATATTACTTACTTTTAGATAATTTTTCATCAAAGTTAAATCATCCATCGAACTTGTTATCAAACTTACAAAATACCATTGTTCCGCCGATTACGTAAAAATCGTTAATCAAAAAAATAGTATTACGTAAATATTACGTGAAATATTAACTAACTGTTACAATATATGTCTTATAATAAATTAAATCGATATGGGCATCTTTAAATTTCAAAGTAAAATTAATAAAATAATTAAAAATTTCGAAATAAAATAAATGAAATAATTTGTAATTTGAAAATGACTTCAGGAAACTCTCCCAAGTTTAAATTCAAATTTAATAATAATTTTAAAACATTATATATACTTTACAATATACAATTATTTAAATGAATGAAATAATTTGCAATATGAAAATGACTTTAGTAAAAGTGAACTTTAAGAAGTCCAAATTCAAATTCAAATATTCAAATATTACATAAATTCAAATAATAATTTTTATTCGCACTTTGCAATATACAATTATTTCAAAACAATTAATTTAAATAATTAGTTTAATTATCATAAATTCTATAATTTGCATGGAATTGTATTATACGTATCAAAATTTCATAGCAATTTAATATTAATTATGCTAATTACTAAACGAAAACCTATCCAAGCCATCCGTAATATTTACATAAAAATTTTATTGAAAAGATAAAATTTCAGAAAAAAGGGAAAAGAAAAAGCCATAATGGAAAGGAAAGGATGCAAAATCCAATAAATGAAAAAAAAAAAACTTGTTTTCTAATCTGAAGAATTTCTCTTTTTTGAATTAATATTAATTTTTAAACGAAGAATGAATTCTTTTATTCACATGTATAAAAATTATATTGAAACATAAGTTAATTTAAAGTGTAACTTAATTACTTAATAATTTATAGTAAGAAATTGAGTGAGTACGAATGAAAGGAATAACTGAACAAATAAACATAAGTTAATTTAAAGTGTAACTTAATTACTTAATAATTTGTAGTAAATGTTAATCGGATTGAGTAGGTAAGAGAGAAATAAATTGCATTACAGTATACAAATGTAATAAAATGAGAAATTTTTATATAATTTCTAAAATGAAATTATTTTTTAAAATTAATTTTCAAAAGATAACATACCATATCAACTTCGGATACAGCACTGATACTGGAAACATGTATTGTTACACCTACATCAACTGGCTCAGCACCATATTTGGGCCTCAATCTTTTATCATAAGTTGATTTATCAACAAGTCGATTTAAGATATCTGAGATTGCTGTTGTATTGTAACCTGTATTACTCGGATATCCTCTGTAATTTTGATAAATTGTTAATTAATTAACTTCTTCGTTTTCTCTTTCTTCCTTTCTCAAAATTTAAAAGTATATTGTAATAGAAAAAATCAATATCTAAAGTAAAATTTTTTATAATTTTCAAATTTTACTTCAAATGAATTACTAATTGCTAGAAGATTTAATTAATTTGCGATAAAAAAAAAATTCTTTGAATTTTTAAGTTTTACTGTAATAGTTGTACCGTAATAATGTTTGAGTTTTACTGTAAATTTAGTTTTTATTGAATTGTTGATAACTATTAAAATGCGTTGTAAGTGTTAAAATTGAAGGTTACATTTAATCATTAAGATGAAAGTTATGATGAAATGCAATCATTAGAAAGTTAGGATTAATTAGCACCTTTGTATTGTAAAATTTTTTTTTAAATTAAAAAAACCGTTGGAATTTTCAATCAAAAAAAGTTTCAGTTTGAAATTTCATCTCATTAAGCTTTTCATTGTCTTTGAATGAATTAATGTTGAAATATTCAAATTTAACGATGAATATTTTGCATATAAAATACATCATTACTGATGAATAAAACCTTAATTGGAATTTGAATTTGAATTTGAATTGAATTGAAATGGAGCCTGAAAGTGTGAGTGCATTGGGAATTGAAAATCTTTTTTCGCATTCATTAGAAAAGAGGAAAAGCTTTGGGAATAAGCAAATATTTCAGTTTTGCTTTAAAATTTAGTAATTTCAAGAATTGAAGGAAAAGTGAAAAAGAAAGTAAAATGAAAAATTACTTCAAAATATTTTATTGAAATTCATGAATTTGTATAGCTTTTGAAGCAATTCTAGTAAGTAGTAATTTTTACGTGATTTAAGTGATTTTTACGTCGTAGCGTTAGAATATCTCAGCATCTCTTGAATCTTAGATTCATTTTTGGTAGTTTATTGATTTTGAAGTTGATTACTTCAATCTTTAATTGAATACATAAAGCAATGAAACACAATGTAAGTAAATGATTACAGTATTAAATTTAATTTTAAATTTAAATCTCAAGCAAATTTCATAGCAACTTGAAATTACTGTAAAAAGATTGCAAGAAATCATTCGCTATGAAAATTTGCATAATTTTATGTTTGAGTGAATTTCTGTTTCAAAGAATCATGAAATTTCTTTTTTCAATAATAAATAAATAATAGGTCAAAATAAATATAAATAAAATAAATAAATGTATAAAATTAAAAAATAAGTATAAGCAAAAATAAATAACAAGTAAATAAATATAAACAAATAAACAAATGAATATATAAAATAAATAAATAAATATAAACGTATCAAATAAAAAATTACATTTAATTTTGGTAATTTTTAAAAATATTAAAATTTCAAAAATTCCACAAATATATTACTACTCTTTTTTGAATAAAATAAATAAAAAATGATTTATTTAAATTTAAAAAATTATTTATTTATTTATCGAATTACTTTCATATATTTTACTATTTGTTATTTATTTGAGAGCATTTGCCAAAAGAACGATAAACTTTGCAAAACTTTCAACAAACAGTTGTTCAACCAAAAAAAAAAAGAAAAAACTGAAAAGTATACGTTTTTTTTTACAATTTATCAAAGAATAGAACTATTTTTGTGGAGTAAAAAAAAATTGAATTTTTTTTTCCTAAAATTTTCTTGAAAAAAAACTATTTAAAAAAAAGTTTTTTTTTACAAATATATTTCAAATTTTGAATTAATAATATTTTATAAAACTATTTTTTGATTATTTTAAAAACTTAATTATTCTTTTCTTAAATAGTAAAATATACTTATAATATTTTTAGCTAACAATAAAGTTAAACAACTTTTATATCTCAAAAAAATCTAACATTTAAATTACTCCGTGAATTAATTAATTAGCTTTCAGCTTAAATGTTTTACGTAAATTGTTACGACAAAATATTATTCAAATAGTAAAATATAACATTTTTAGCTAACAATGAACTTAAGCTTAAAAATAAACTTAAACAATTTTTATATGCAAAATTTAAATTACTCCATCAGTTAAATAATTAGCTTTCAGCTTAAGTGTTTTTTACGTTAAATCACGTTAAAATATTAATCCTACGTGGCAATCTTTTTTAATCAAATCAATTTCATCAATTCAAATTCCAATTTATCATGGAAATTCCATGCTTTTCTTAGCATGCTTATCAAGAGTGATAGGAAAATGAATTAACAAATAAGTTGTTAATTATATATTTGTAAACATGAATGTATTGGTTGTAGTTGTCATAATAATCTTAATTGTTTATGTCTTCTTTGGTGTGTGTTATTTCCTCATGCAACTTTTAAATTAAATTAAATTATTCTAATGCTTCTTGTACCATATAGCAAAATTGAGTACTGAGTAGTAGTAGTAGTAGTAGTAGTAGTGGAAGTGGTAAATTAAAGTTTGTAAAGTTGCAAAATAAACAATAAATAATTTTACTTTTCATGAAATTTAAAAATCATTCATTTAAATCTTTGATTTTATTCAGGTATTTTCTGCTATATTACATTTCAAAATTTTTATTTTAGAAATAAACAAAGTGAAAATTTCCTATTCATTTTTCAAAAATTGACAATGTAGAAATTGAAATTTAATTAGCAATTTCAAAAACTTTACACCTATTCCAACCTTAATAAAAGTTAAAAATCAAAAATTGCTTGCTGCAATTTAAATTAAATTTATTTCAGTAATAAATATTGCTTATAAAATAACTTATAAAATACTTATAAGTATAAAAAAACTTATAAAATAACTTTAACCTTCATAACATTTAACTTTTATCATTTCTTTTAGTTATCTTTGAAATTCAAAAAAAAAATTAATTTTTATTATTAATAATTTTTGATAATTTAAACACAAAGGAAACTAATTATCACTCAATTCAATTAAAATCAAAAATTTCCAATTTTAGTTTTTTATTAATTTTATTGCATACTAATTTTATTACATAGTGAAAACTTACTCTTTAGAAAAAGTAAAATTGAAAATTGTTAATTTAAAAATAAAATTAAAATACCATTATAACTTACATATAACCGAGTGTATCGCTGTAAATGATACAGTAAATGATGAAAAGTAATGAAATAAAATGCATGGCGTTGAAGCCAGAAGCCTCATTTGATTATTCGCAGTACTGTATTTTTGGGCACACCTGTAAAGAGCCCAGTGATTTTGTCTATCATAATTCCTTTATTTTTTTTCCCTTTCTCTCTCTTTCTCCCTTTTCTCTCTCTCTTTCGCTCGCTTTATTTTTTCTCTCTAAACGTAAATTCAGAATTAATCAGTTATAGAGCAATGAGTAAATTAATTATTAAATTAATCAGAGACGTACAGGTAATTCATAACAGGTAATTCATTAACAGTACTGATTAAGGAAAAACTTTTAGACTAACTTCTAGAATGATGCACGCCTTTTTTTTCTTTCTAATAAAATTTTCGGAGGATGGGAATGAGAATATTTTCCACTTCTTTATTTTTTTTTTCTTTTCTCCTTGCAGGTAATAATAAAATATAAATAAATAAAACGAATAAAATGAGAGAGAGAGAAGGAGGTAGAGTGAGAGAGAGAGAGAGAGAGAGAGAGAGATGTTAAAGTGAATTTTTGGTTGAAAGGAAGAAAAGCTGAAAAGAAGAATTGAAATCTTTCCACTTTCAAGCTTGCTTCTCCACCCACTTTTTTTTTAACTCTTTACCAAACTTCTCTCCTCCTCTTTCTTTTTTCTGTTTCTCTTTCTTCTCCTCCCTCTCCCTTTCTCTCTCTCTCTCTCTCTCCCATTTTAAATGAAAAAAATATTTTAAATTTAAAGGTAAGAAAGAAAAAGGAAATTTATATCTATTATTTAAGCTAGTCTTTTAAGTATTTCAGTCAGACATTGAAAAAAAAAAGACTATCTTTTACAGAGTTTAAAAAAAAAAAAGATAAAATTAATACATTCTAATAGAACATTAGTGAAAAGAAACTTAGCAGGCGGAGTGGTAGAATGATAAAAAGTTTTAAATGATAATAATTAAGTCAAAAACAGAAAGAGGAGAGAGAGAGAGAGAGAGAGAGAGAGAGAGAGAGGGGGAGAAAAAAGAGATAAGTACAACTGATCAATGATATTGTTGTTGTTATTATTATTGTTGCTATGTTAGTATGGAAGAAGTATATGATTATAAAATATGATATCATTTTAGAGATTAGTATCAAATTTTATTTTCATCCATTTATCTCTCCATCAGCTAATCTATTACTTCAATATTTGATTTCTAAAAATAAAATTATTGAAAAAAAAAGGTTAAATTAAAATTAATCTAAACAACTGTCTTTTGTTTTTTCCATTTAACTTTAGTTTAAACAGCAAAAATAATTTGTATTCGAATATATATATATAAATAATTGATTATAAGTTTTAATGATTGGAATTAAAAAAAATATCCCGAGATATACTGAAGGCGATATCGATCTCGGGTTATTATTAAACGATGAAAATAAGAAGTTTGTTATTGTAGAGAAAAGCTTTTATTAATTATAATACAAAATAATTTGTATTCGATTATATTTACATAATTGTAAGCTTTAGCATCAAATCTTTGTAGGGAAAAGTTTTTATTAATTATGATACAATGGAAAATAATGAATAAATAACGATTTTTTAATCTCAATAGAATGTATATTGTTTTAACTAATTTGTTTGATTTTAAAAAATTTTGTTATTTAACGCATTTTTTATTAAAATTATAATTTATTGTGATTTAATTTTTTAAACAAGATTATAATTTTTAACATTTATTTTTTTATTAAGATTTAATTTTTTGTTAAGATTATAATTTATTATGATTTGATTTTTTAAACAAGATTATAAATTATAAAGATTTAATAAATTTCCTCAATTTTGTACTAAAATGAAAAAAAAAACGAGGGAAAAAAGAGTAAAACTAATGTTAACATTGGTTTTAATTTATGGATACGAATTATTGTTAGTTATTTCTTTTTTTGTTTACAAATAAATCATTCAATCATCTTTGGATCATTTTGATCAAATTGGATGATAAATCATTTGTATGATTAGATTTGATCATTTCTTGGTCTCTTTTCTTGGCTTCCTTTCTTGGCTTCTTTTCTTTTTAATAATTCATATGCATACATTTTAGCATGACATATTATGTTTATAATTTATTATAAATAGCTTTATAATAAATTCGTAATCTTAATATTATTCATTAAATTTTGGTTTATTTTGGAAGATAAAGATTAAGCATAAATTTGAGATTTAAGATTAAGCATAAATTTATAGAAATTGATAAATTAACATAAGCTAACTTTGAATGATATTTATTCGAATGTTTTACTTTCACTTACGTAAATTTCAAATTGATTAACATATTCTATGAATATGTAATGTAAGCTATTCAAGCTACAGTAATTGATCTCTTTTAAAATTACAGTATTTACAACAAAATAAAATGATTTTGAAACGATTGATTAGATTGATTAAGCGAAATGAAAATGTTATTTGAAATTATAAATGAAACAAATTTAGCAGCATTCTATCTTAAATATGATAATAATTTTCATGCAAAAGTTTTTTTGTTTTCTTTCTTTCAAACGAATATAATTGAAATCACAAAACTAATAATAGGTTAAAAAGAAAAAAAAGTTTGAATCTTTTCGTGCAAATTTATAAAGTTGAAATAAGAAATTTCAATAAGCAATTTAATTGCAATTAAGCTTTTTAACTTGGAAAAGCAAAATTTCATTTCATTTCATTTCATTTATTTAATAAAGTTTTTTTAAAAAATTAATTTAAATTTAGTATAAATAATTTAAATTTTAATTATTTAATTATCGCGATATAAGTTTGCAATTTAAATAGAATCTAATATTATTATTTTTGAAAAAAAGATTTACTGCAAATGCACACTAAAAATTAAACTTATAATTGAACATTTTTCACTTAATTATTCATTTTTAATTTAATTTCTAATAAATTTGAAAAAGTAAATTGGAAAAAAGAGGACAAATCGATAGCTCGCAATGATGATTTCTTTTTTAATCGTAAAAAATTTTGCAAGTATTAACTTAAAATGAAAATGAAAAGAAAGAATCATGATTAACTTGAATAGCTAATTTTATTATCACGATAGCTTAATATAACTTAATTACGATTTTCGAGTATCATTTCTTCAAAACAATCCACAATCATTTATTCATTTATCACTATACTTCGCTTCAATGCACTAATTAATTTACATAAAGAAAATTTCAATAACAAAAAAAAAAAAAAGAAAGCAAGAAAAATGCATAATCAGTGCAAACATTAATAAATATTTCAAAAATAATCTTGTAAGTTATCTTAAAAGAAAAAGTTTATTTCACTCTAATAAAACTTAAAATTAATCAATACTGAAAAATTTTTTTAACTAATTATTTGAAATTTAATTAAATTAAAAATGAAATTTAACTGAGCATTATATGATATCAATAGCTAAATAGAAAATATCGGATAGCAAAATGTGCAATATTAAATACTAGACTTATTACCATCAAATATCATTGTTTTATTCAATTGAATTAAAGCTTTTAGCTAATGATTTTCTTTCTACAATTAATCAATATTGCTATGTCTATCAATTAAATATTTTGCTAAAGCTTTTAGCTAATGATCGTCTTTTAACAATCAATCAATATTGCTATATCTATCATTAACATGTCTATCAATTTTTAGTGGTAAGGAATCTTTTTCTAATTAACGTTGTTCTTCATTGTAATAATTGTTTACTAAGTTAATTATGTCATAAATTTTTTACTGATCATCTGAACGATGATGAATACGTTTATCATATGCTTATACTGAATGCTTATATTTATTAACTTATTTTAAAACCGGAAATTTATTATTAACTTTATTAACTCTAAATCTTTCTACAATAAATAAAATCTAGCAATGTTTGCATTAAATTAATTTAATTACAATAATTACAGTATTTATACAATCAATCTATTGTATTTAATTAATAATTATCATAATTAAACAATATACATTGAATATTTATTCATTCATTAGACAACTAAGATTATCATCATCATCGTTATTATTGTTATTACTATTATTACTATCATTATCATCATTTGATTTACTTATGCAATTTTTTAATATGAATTTTTCTTTGGATGACATTTGATCATTAAGCGGTCGTGATTTTGTTTCCGGAAGAAATGTGAGAAATGCTATAGCATCAATGGAAAGTAATGTAATGAGAACTATATATGGTAACGATTCCTCAATTTCATCCTGAAATTTCAATCAATTACTTTAATTACTATTAATTAACAAATTATCTTAATTAATTGATAAGGAAAAAATGCTATAATTCATTAAGTATTTTTCATATATATGAAATTTCATCCATGTAATTAATTAATTAACAACTGACATTTTAATGAAAATTAAATATTTGTAAAAGTTTAATATTATTGCTATCGTAATGCAAATAATCTCTGCTTTTAATCTAATCTCAATTTCTACTATCATATTTCAAGTTACGGTCTAATTTTACAAACTAAATAAACTCTAACAACAATAAATTATTGAAGCAAACTGAATTAGGTACGGAAATCATTAACCGGAAAATTAACTGGATTAATTGGGAAAAACCGGAAAACTAACTGGATTAATTGGGAAAAACCGGAAAATTAACCTGATTAGTTGGGAAAAACGGAAAATTAATTGGATTAATTGGGAAAAACCGAAAAATTAACTGGATTAATTTGGGAAAACTGGAAAATTTTATGATGCAAGAAAAATTCAATATTAAAACGGATGTAATATTAAAATATTGAAAATATTAAATATATAAAAATATAAAAATGAAAATTAAATTAATAAATTGAACTATTAAAAATAATAAATACCAAGTAAATAAGTTGTGGTGCAAGAATGCAACCAATTCGATTCCAGGTTGCAATATTAGCTCCGGCCAAATTCCGAATAGCTGTTGGAAAGAGTTCGGCACAGGAAAGTGTATTAACAATGAATAAGATTGAAATTGTACCCATACCGGTTAGAGTTAATACTCGAATAAGTCCTTTGTATTCCAAAGTAAGATCTGAAATATTCAAATTTTTATTTTTATTCAATTAAACATATTTTTTTAAATGCTTATGAAAAAAAAAAGAATTTAATTAAGGAAAAAAGAGAGAGAAAGAGAGAAAGAGAAATAAATTTATAATTTCTAATTATAAAATTATAATGAAAAGAATGAATTTTTTTTTAATTTTCTTATCAACTCAAATTTATTTGTTAAATTTTAAAGTATATATTAAATTTATGAATTGTTTTTTTTTTGTATATAAATGTAAATTATTGTGTGATATGATTGTAAAGTGATATTATTGAGCGATATGATATTTGTGATATATGATTAGATATACTAATAGAAATATTTTTTTTAACCTAATTTTGAATTTGAACTTCGAATCAGGTCGGAAAATTCGAAAAGCTCATAACATGACGAAAAAACCAAAACATTTCACGACAAAACTTTTGGTGCTTGAGGTGAGGTTATTCTTTGAGTTAGCTTAACTCTTCGTTTGCTGAAGATTTAAGCTCAAGAAACAAGCTCGTAATATATATCATTTGATTCGTTCAATTTCTTAGAAATATTTCCATTTAATAAGTAACTATCGTTAGCTTCACGTTTAAGCTAATATAACTATCATTAGCTTCACGTTTAAGCTAATATAACTATCATTAGCTTCATGTTTAAGCTAATATAACTATCATTAGCTTCACGTTTAAGCTAATATAACTATCATTAGTTTCATGTTTAAGCTAATATAACTATCATTAGCTTCATGTTTAAGCTAATATTTGTTTAATTAAAAAGTAACATTTCATGAATTTATGTTTTTACTTGTTAATTTCCACAAAATATGAATTAATATTTATAGGTCAATTAGCTTACAGTAAATTTATCTTACTTCATAATATTTTATAAGTTTATAAGCTTACTCTATAATTTATAAGCTTACTTTATAAATTTACACTTAGCTTACTTTATGCAATCATATCAAAAAAAAGAAAAATTACATTTCTATTTATGTTTAAATGCTCTTTTAGTAAAAGTTAACTGAAAAAAGAGAAAGAGAAATAAATCTACTTAATTTGATAATTAATTAGTAAAATACTAATTAGAAAAAATTCCGATAGAATATGTACCAGTTTTAATCAATACTGCTATTAATGCAACACTTAGAACAAAAATAATAATTGATATTGTATGTACGAATTTTCGACCAACGAAAGTGAAAGCATGATCAACGGTTGCTAGCATGATATTCAGGATATACCGGAATGCTCCAAGTATTGATGTATTCATATATAGCGATCCGGAAATCTTTTCGAAGTTAAACAATAAACCGTAAAAAGCGATAGCATTACTGAAGCTAAAACAATTAAATTTAAAAAAAAAATGGAAATTATTAGGATAGAATTTAAATTTATAATTTTAATTAGTAAATAAAATCTTTCTCGAATGGAAGTTTTAATGATAGAAGTGAGATAAACAATTAAAATCTTATCACTTATCAATTGATATGTTGAAAAGTGATAATATCATAAATATTTATTTCAAACTTTACCAGCTAAAAGCAAGAACAACGCTGTAACGAAGCAATTTCCATGAGTTAAATAAATGATAAAAATAGTATCGCTTATGTTGTCGTCCACGATGAATCTGAAAAAACGAAATTAAAATATTACAAATTTACTTATTAATAATATGATTAATAATAATACTTACTGATAATAACTTAACTTACTAATAATAACTCAATATGATTAATAATACTTACTGATAATAACTTAACTTACTAATAATAACTCAATATGATTAGTAATACTTACTAATAATAACTCAATATGATTAATAATACTCACTAATAATAAATTAACTTATTAATAATAACTCAATATGATTAATAATACTCACCAATAATAACTTAACTTACTAATAATAACTCAATATGATTAATAATACTTACTAATAATAACTCAATATGATTAATAATACTCACTAATAATAACTTAACTTACTAATAATAACTCAATATGATTAATAATACTTACTAATAATAACTTAATAATAGTAATAAAAATGTGAAATAATTTAAATATCAGACTAAAAAATTAAATCAGAAGAAATGGAAGGAAAAAGAAATAATTAAGAATACAATTTGAGAATCAATTAATTTTCCATCCTAAATTACAATTCTTCTGAGGAAGAATAGTTTTTTTTTTTGAAAATAATGACTGAAATTTTAATTTATAAAATTACTGATAAATAATACCGCATGATAATCCTCAAGCACATTCATCACTTCTTCCGCCCAGCGGTATTGCTTCTTCTCGGTGCTATACCCCCAGGTATTCATAGCTATTATTACTTTTTTTGCTTCATTTAATCGACCCTTTTCCATTAGCCATCGTGGACTTTCGTATAGAAAACTTGAAATTGCCAATTTTTAATTAAGGAAATTTCATGGATTTTAAGTAAAATGAGTTAAGTTAAATATTCATAGTTAAAATTAATTAAAAATAATTTACATGAAACAGAAAAGTGATGGTGCAGCTAATAAATTAATTGTTATTGCAAGTTTATCCCATGAACCCGTAAAATAAGCCACCAGTGAAAGTAATAAGAAATTAGGTGACCACGTGACAAACGTATTTACTTTAATACGAGCACTTGTTGGAATATTTTCGATTACGTATACGTACATTACACTGCAATCTTTAATAACATTATTTCTCACTTGATTGTATTAAATTATAATTTAATTAATATTAAAATTTTTTAATCCTAATTATTGTAATTCGAAAAATATTATATTTAATTTAAATATAACTCCCTGAAATATATTCATTGGTTCCCTGAAATTATTAACAATTATTTCCATTAATAAAATTTGTCAATTATCTTTTATCATATATTATTCTTTACTTATTTATAACTTACTGAATTAATTCCTTACTAAATTATTAAGTAATGAATAAATCAAAACTTTACTTTCTACTCAGTTTGATCTAACTAAGTCATTAATCAAAACTTATCAAAATCTTATAATATTTTCAATAATTATCTCGTACCTAAATGCATTTAATGTAATTATATAACTGCAAATGTGAGGAATTCAAGTTCAAGTTCATGAATTCAAGGATTTTAAGGATTCAAGATTTCAAGGATTCGAGGACTTTAAGGATTCAAGATTTCAAGGATTCAGGGATTTTAAGGATTCGAGGTTTCAAGGATTCAAGAATTTCAAGAATTCA
>JABVXU010000831.1:0-18554 GCA_013365365.1 Cruorifilaria tuberocauda
TGATGAAAATGTGCTAACAACATTAAGCTCTCTTGCATTTATAACAGTAGTAAATCATGAGAAATTTACCAGTGAAAGGATTTGTTAGTTTAATTATTTGGTTTAGTTATGTAATAAATACTGTAGTTAGAAATAGTTTCGAGAAGTTTCTCGACAAAAGCCGTTGCTGTTTTGGTTCGCACCTTACTTAATATCAAGTTCGTGTGACGAAAAAAGTAATACGCTACGTGTAGGAGATGGTATGCTGAATGTTTATCAGCTTTTTTGAGAAGAATACCTTTTCGGCCGACATATAAAAATTTTGCTATGCTTTGGAAACATTTAAGAAATTCGAGAACAAGCCAAATCATTCATAATATGAAAATATTAGAAGTTCAAATCAGTTCAGCAGTACACATACAGAAGAATAAAGGTAAACATCTAAATAGTACAATATTCTATTGCTTATCTCTTTATTTAATTCCCTTACTAATTTTCTGAAATTAACAGAAGCATTTTCCTAACACTCAGTACTTTGACAAAGAACGCAAAACTCTTAAACTTTTACACTCACCATTACTAGTCGGGAAATTTACTAGCTAAGAACCAAGTATATTATTTCGAAAAGTGGAAGATCGTGTTTTAAATAAAAAGAAATAAGTTCAGGTTTTCTACGCTAAGTTGTGATTATTTCGTCGTCATTATAATCTGACTGGAACTTGTGGATTAGCGCTTTCAGTCTAAAGATAGTGATATATAAAATGATATAGTAACCTGTAAGCAGCATATTAAAAGAACGATAACTGATATTTAAAAAGAAAATTTGGGAATTATCTGTATGCCATTTAGGAGTGCAATACCATAGACATAAGCTATTTGTTAACGTAACTTACTTTTCTGATACCAACAGTTCATCAGTTCAATTCAATTTGAATGAAATTTACTGTACCAAGCTAATTCATTAATCTAAATAAAAACTGAAGTTTGCCATTAAGCTTGCTAACATTCATTTTCGATTTTTTTCCTTTCAAGCCAAAATCAAAGGGAGTTAAAGAAATGAAGTAGACACTAAAGAAATAAAGTGTTGTGCTAAACGGTAAATTAGATAAATCGATTACTTGCAAAGACCTGTAATAATCGAAAACGACAGCAAAAAAGGGAGTATGACAAATAAACTTTAAAGGTTAATAAGCAAAAAATGACAAGGTTTTAGCAGGTAAGAATTTAGCATGCTTAGTTGGCCAAAAATTTAAGCGGTAAGTGCATACAATATTTTCAGTAAACTCACGCAGCATTATCCGTTGATGAGTTCCATAAAATTAGCACTCAATCAAAATTTTTTGCGAAAACATGCAGCATTCATAATGAATACACAGGTCTTTCCTTCAGTGAATATTGCATAGTGTAGCTCTCATTCAGGTCAATAAAATCAGTTATTCGTTATATTATCAGTTATTGCTAAGTATAGCATTTCTAACAAACAAATTTTGACATTCCTACTGGAATTTCCCTACTAGAATAAGTATGAATGTCTCTGAATAGATAAGTAATCCAGTGAGCTAAAATCGCAGTGCGAACAATTTTTATGCCGAGTTCTGAAGGATGAACAGGCAAGAATATAGGTAAAATGTAGTCAATAAAAAATTACCGAATAGAACCTTTCAGCTTTCAATCTAACAGTTATTTTAGTTCAAGATTTACGACTAAAAGTAAAGTGCAAATATTGCATTACTTGGAAAATATCAGAAATTAAGGCTCGTATTATTGGGAACAACCAATACTGTGGATGAGTACTATGTAGTAATTTTTATGCAGTATTTATGTAGTACTATGTAGTAAATTTTGCTCCAGTTCATTAAATATAGATTTAAATTCATCCATAGTCTTTCTTAAGTATCCATTTGAACTTCAAAAGGCCCTTTTTAACAAAATTTGATTATAAACTTTCCATCACTACTCGACTAAAACGGTCACTATAAACTTGTAAAGCAAGGGAACTTGCACGCTGATTCCGCAGCTTTTGCAGAGGAATGAACGTGCGCATTGTAACCCATGCGGAACTATTACTGCCTAAATGATTGCACTCATCAGTAATGCTTAGTAGTTTGAAGTTATATTTTTGCCACAAACAATCTCTTGAAGTCCTTTCAACAAATTAAATTTGTATTTATGAGGTTTGCTTTGGGAAGGTAATATATATATATATATACATATATACATAAACCATCGCTTAGATGACAGATTATTGTTTTTTATTCCTCCTCAAAATTAAATCTTAAAACTGTTAATTTATGTTAGCTTTCAATTGTTATATTCTAACAATAATCGATTGTTCAAATGAATCAAATCAAGCCAATTGTGACTCAAATTATGCTTCAGATTATCAACCTAAATTTTTGCTTTTCAACAAATTAAAAACTGATATTTAAAATTTTGTTATTTCATCATCTGTAAAGTAACAATATTATAACACTGCGGCGAAAATGGTACTGACAACATCATTCAAGTCAGCGTTGGAAATCTGTGCTGACACCAACTTTAAATTGTTCCTTTTTCCAGCATTCCATGATGGTTTTATTAAAAATGAGATATCTTCCTCGCACCCTGAAATACAAGACGCTAGTTGTTTTAAGGAAAGCTGCCGAATAACAAAAACTTCAGCTGTGCATATATTTTTCCAATCACTTTATGTAAGATGCAATTAAATAAAATGTTAACGGAACATTTCTGAAAGTAGGAAACTGTCAAGAAAGATATTACCTTAGCCCACTCTTTTTTATCCAAAGTGCCAAGGGAAAGACTTCTTTTAGTTCAATGAATTGTACAATAACAACTTTAACATAATAATGAAACGCTTCCTGGTATGTAACGCAATGGTATTGAGAAAGTGCTGAGAGTACTTCACAAGAATTCTTTTTGCTGATTTTAAGACTATAGGAAAGGTCATTTTGGACATTGTATAAAGATATGATACTATTATATATACTAATTATATAGCCTTGGAATTCGAACAGTAAGGATTTCAATCCCAGTCTGAAACATCTGATGGAAATACTAATAATAAATATCAACAGTCGTAGTAATAACTTCACCCTCTCGTTCCTATCCTTTCCCTCATTTCATTCTTTTAAATCTTTTCCGCTGATCAATCCACAGCAGCTGATCAAGAATTACTGATTCTTAATTTCAGCTTTAAATTGAGGCTCAAACCATAAGATTGCAGAACCTTAGGAAGTATGAAAGAATAGCGATTAGTTAGTTATCTGCTTTTTCCTCTATTTCATCTTTGACTTTCTGTCTTCTATTCTATCCCCCACTCCCTAATAGCACTATTTTTAAAAAATACCTCATTAACTCTTACACGACTTTTAAAAATCGATGCATTCGTTAACGCAGAAAATATATTGGGGATGTGGAGGTAGTATATTGTGTATGAATAAAGAGAAAGCATAAAAACCAATGATTAGTTAAGTAATATAATGATAAGGAAAAGAGGAAGAATGCTTTTGTCGGAGTCAGAAGATTTTCCCGTATCCCTCAACTGTTGCTATGCTTATCAACATTAACAAATGCCTCTTAATGAGAAGCAGCAAATCAACAAGATCAATCTACATGCCGTCTAAAAACTGCAACCAAACAAAACTTCAAAAGGAAAGAATATCAACAAAATCTTCTGAAAAAAACATTATTCGAAATAATTAGCTACCAAGAAAAATATCGCCACACGCATGCCTAATCTTTTGAAAAGTTCA
Organism: Cruorifilaria tuberocauda; assembly: GCA_013365365.1. Lineage (NCBI taxonomy): Eukaryota > Metazoa > Nematoda > Chromadorea > Rhabditida > Onchocercidae > Cruorifilaria > Cruorifilaria tuberocauda. The sequence continues at coordinate 3,732 of JABVXU010000831.1, forward strand.
GTTCGAATCATCCTCAAAAATTGTCCTTGTTCCATTTCGTTACGCACTTATTACCACCTTCCAATTAAAATAAAAAAATCATTGAGTTCGAGTAAACCTCTCGGGAACTCTAAAACCGTGTTTAGAAAGTATGCAACGTTTTCTAAAATATATGGCAATGCCTATGAAGACAGCCATACGGAGAAATGCATATATTAAAAATAGATCAGGGTAAACTGATAAAATTGTATGGCATGACGACATGAATATTCGGTGAAACAAAATATCAGAGAGTAACTAAAACAATAATAGACTACAAGGATACACTTTATTCCATTCCATGATAATAAAGCTTCGTTACATAAAGCGAAATGCGATGTACACTGAGCATCAAGCTTATCAGTAATCCATCCCTCCTAACAATATTCCCCACCATTCTAAAAGTTGCATCCAAATTAACATTTTACTGATTCAACTTAAGATACAATGTCAATAGCGACTCAAGTAATTTCGTGAAACACGCAAAAAAAGCATTATAAATGCCATTTCTGCGCAAGAGTGGTCAAATTCACTTTTCGGTCCACATTCATCCGTAATTCACTTTTGAAGCAACATTATGGTTAAAAAAAACCGCTATATTTTAATATAACAGATCTGATCTGAGTGATTACCCAAGAATGACAAAGAACTACACATAAAAGTCCCACCAATAACATCCAATATAAAGGTCTACTATGAGACAAAACTAAAAGTGATGAGTTCAGTGACAGAGCTATAAAAAATGTTACTACAAATGAACATTCAAAAATCACGAACCATCGCTTAGAAAAAATACAATTGCACACTTTTTCTCCTTCACACAATCAAAAAAAAAGATCAAAGCAACAATTCTTGGTAACCAAAAATGTTTGAATTCCAAATAATTAGAATATAAGTTAAATCATTTCAATATAAACAAATGATGAAAGCTCTAAAGTTTTGATGACGTCCGCAATATTTACAGCCCAATAAAAAAAGCAATGAATGAAGTCTGCAATGTTATACACTAAAATGATGATCTTACATCACATCAACTGACATGAGATATTTCATATAACAAGAAACAATTATCATCACTTCGCCATATTTTTCCTCACGTTATACAAAAAGACACATTGCAATCAGCAGTGAAGAGCCACTTCCCCCTCCTTTCCTCCCGTCTTCCAGGACTATTTACTGCCAAGTTACAAAGGCGATTATTTTAAAAGTAATGTCATTTCACAACAAGTAAATGCAAATTGTTGCAGCCCGTAAATACATTATGCGCTGATCTCATCTGTGAATCCAGTTTTTAAAAATGCTGAATTATACTCCAATTTAGTCTAGTCGATCAAAAAATCTAATCTCTTACAATAATAATCACTTCATCTCACTAAAAATAATTAATTGCTCTTTTCTTACCAAAAATCTGATTACTTTTAGTCGAATGAAAAGCATTGAAACACTCAGGTAAAGGTGCTGCTGACGCTGAAATACAATCAGTAGGCTATTAAAATAACAGCAAAATTAGCAAAGAAGCACTGAATAAACAAAATCAGTCATTTTTGCAAAACATGTTGGCGAGTGATTGGGCACCGGGCAATGAATCACCACCAGTGGTACCATCAAAAACATTCATGACATCCATTGCTAAAATAAATGGCATAACAGTCTCAATTGATAAGCTGCCAATGAGACCTGAGAAGAACAGTTCAACTAGAACAGCTTGCTTAAACCATCGCATTGTTGGCAACAACAACAATAAATGACTGTAACGTTCAATTGCACTGTAGACTGTTGAAGCCGCTGCAACTCCAGAAGTGTTATCATTTTCTGAAGCGCTATCTTCACAATTCGTAACGTTCAGTGATAATATGTGCTCATAGAGTTCCTGTAATGCCTGTGCATGTACTGCTCTTACACTCGCGTCTGTTGAAGAACTGGGGAGATCTGCAAAACAAACAAATCTCATCATTCCATTATACTTTATCTAAAATTACTTAAAATTGTACAATCTTTCAATGCAATACGTTCCATTGTGATGTATGTATAAGGAAACGACTATATGCTCTCTTCAAAATTGATCAATGATATCATTAAATCACATTGTCCTATTTCTGATTTAACAGAATGAGTTCATTATTGAAACTGGTCCAAAACAATTAGCAAACCATTTGCTGTAAATGAGATTAATTTCAGATATGCAAATTCCACAGGTGACAATTTCAGCTCTTCGAACCGTTGCACAAGCTTAAACAAATAGCCAATCTGTTCATTCACTTCTTCAAATCGTTCCGTCTTCAGTTGACCTGAGAAAAATATCAGTAATAGGAAATTTGAAATATGTAATACTATTAAAATCATGTTTATAAATGTACCTATTCGGGAGCAGGCGCTTAAATGAGCACTCATAGCGGCCAACATGTTTGAAAGACAAAACTGATTTGAACACTGCATTAAGCCAAGTATGAAGAGATCACACCATTTTAATTTCATCAATTGTTCAAGACAGCCAGGACTGAAATGAAACTAAATTAGTATAACAGCAACTGCCATACTATGTAATACATTGCTGGACAATAATAACAATACCGTTGCAATATTTGTCTAGTTTTTCAAAGATTTTACATCTTCCAAAATGTTCTTACATGGTTCTGAAACAACCAATTTTCTTGGTTAATCTCTGTAAATTTGATTAAATTAGTTAAATCAAGCGGAAAAAATTAGGACTGAGTACTAAAAGACTTGACAGCCTCAAGTTATATCAATTATACCAATACAGTCGGATATTAGATATATTAATGATACTATGGAACATGACATAAAAGTTAAAGATGAACGTTTTTCTATTAAAAACGAAGTTGAAGACGACATTCTGGTTGTACCAGTTAACAAAACTAGATGGAGTAGAAAAATTTTTCTCGCCAAATGCCCCTTTTTTTTGCTGACAATGACCATCACTACTGAACAATTTGTGCATGCCAACTATATTGACTTTTCAATATTTATATAGTAATTACTTTTAAATAAGCTAAGAAAAGAATTATTCAAATACTCATCGAAGTACAACCATAAATGTATTCGTAATAATATGAAATGGCAATGGCTAAGCTCTCCTTACCCTCCTTATTCTCTCAAACCTTCGTTAAGTGATCTCCTACAGCTTTGACGTCTGCCTGAGACCTGATCGAAACGATGTTGTGTGATCCGACTCTTTCGAAAAATGGAATATATTAACAACGTCACTACCCTTCGATAATTAAATGGATAAAACCATTGATATAATTAACTGTACAGTTTAACTATTCGTTCAACTGTAATTTCGAGATAATTAAATGTTTTACTAGTGTTTGGGACTGGTTAGCCGATCACTTATACTTCTCTTAGCAGAAAAAAAAAACAAGAAACTGTATGAAAAGTACCTAGGAGCATATAATTTAATTTAGGAACCAAAATACCAATTCTAATACTTACTTGGAACTGATTGCTTTAAAATTTTTCATCCAATGGACAGAAAGAAATAAAAGCCTGGAGGCCGTTTCACATATAAACTGTATATTTAATTCACTAGGCATTGGCTGTGGTACTGGTAATTCGAACTTCGCTCGCTATAAATTCAAATAGAAAGAAAATCGAAAAAAAATCAATTCATATTATTTTCAATAATTCATATTATTTAAGTCTTATTCTGCTGAAATTTAAAAGAATTGAAATCATTTTAATTAGTAAGTACTACTATATGAAAGCAAAAAACTATAATCGCTATTCATTTTTTTTAATTAATCAATTCTACTCCTTCTTAAATGTCGTTAAGGACGCTTATTCTAGATCGGTTCAGCAAATCATGGAGATATAAGTGCGATGTTACAAGTATTTATTTTTCATCACATTTGACAATTCTTTTAGGAAAGTAAGCATGAAAACCACCTCAGGATTCAATAAAGAGCCATCTTCAAGCAACGATGAACTTGCACCACTGGACGACGGTGATGCTGACAGAGGTGCGCGTAAAAGAGTTGCTACCGCAGTTTCATCATCCTCTCTACCGAATTTATCCTGCATAGTAAACAATAAATTATATCATACTAGTGAAAAAATAAAATGACAGAAGAAAATTTTTCCAATCAAAATAATGTTTGCTTCCAAATCAATTTCAAGCACTTTCTTGGTATTCATGATAGGGAAGTGAAACTTCTTAAAATGTGAGATGAATTAACCATGGTACTGCAAAACTTATAACTAAATCTGCAAAAATCCTTTCTTAATGAATAATTGATAAGACAAATTGAAAATCAACCTCATTTACTAACGAAGGCTGAATTTCGAGACTAACAGAAGCAGGTCGAACTACAGACAATGGACTAATTGGTGATATATCAATTGCTTCTGAATTCTTCATCTCATCCGGTTCTTGTTTTAGCTGTAATTAGAAATGGTTAAGTAGTCCGTCAGAAGAAAACCCCAAAGGTTTCATGACTAAAACTGACTTAGTTTATCTGAAATTGCATTATTCACATAAAACTTTTAATACTACCTCAGTATTTGCCACTTCATTTCTCACAATTGCCAGCAAGCCATTCATGAAAGCATTTTCATGTTTCACAATTGGAGGACTCTGCAAGCACAAATCATCCATTCAACAATTTTAGAGGACACACAGATTTTATGGAACAATTCCCGTACTTTTTTTTTGATATTGTATCATCAAAAATGAAAACAACTCCCTATTAAAATTGAGAATTCACTAATACTAAGTAAATACCTGTAGGACAAAGGACAAACCGACCCTTAAATCTTCTGGCCTAAGTGAAGCAGATGATGTTGTAGCGACCATTGTTGGTGCTGCCTCGCTATTCGATGTTGAACCAACAGGTCGTCTTTCTGCTTGCACAGCTTCAAAAATAGAATTATCATATTAAACCGATTTCAATATATCAGTAATTATTTCTTAATTTTAATCAATTAATAGTAATGAACATTCAGTCCATGGATTCTTTAAAAGCCCCAATTACTCCCTCGTCATGTTCAAAGATGCTACTTGGTAATGCAGTGCAGCACGTCTTCTGAAATCAGAACAACTCTCAACTGATGCCATTTTTGGCTTCCTAAAAACGTTTGTAGTGTTAACCACAAAATAATTCTCTTAATCGAACCACTTCTTAGATTATTTGTAAGTAGATCCTTGGTCATTCCCAGTTTAAAGTATTTGCTTTAAATCTTTCGATAGTGACTACAAATATCACCAAATAGAAACTAACACTCGCTTCGCATTCCCATAGTAAGACATTTGCGCAAACGACAATATTGACATCGATTACGGTGAAACTTCGTCACTGGACAATCCTTTGTTCCGCGACATACATATCCTATCTGAAATTACTTAACCTCAAATCTAAAAGCAAAGGATGATTCCTAACATGAAATCGACGAGTACTCTCTTAAGTCAGAGCATCTCAATGGAACAAGCAAGGCATAAAGTGCCGTATGTGTAATAATTATTTTAATCGATATGTATAGAGCCAAGATCAATGTAATAGAACAATAATAATAATAATAACAACAATAATAGAACAATAAATTCCAACAATAATAGAACTTTATAGCTTGGTTGATATCTACAAAAATTCTTATCCATAACTGGTTACATGGGAATTCCGTCCTATCCACACGCTAAAAATTTTTTTCAGATATTTCAAATGAATCAAGGGCAGAAGTTCGCAAAATTGAAAAAATATTACACGTGAATCTCTTTCGCAAAAAAGAAGGAAATTTACAAGTTTTGAAGTCTGCTGAAACAACATTAATCAAACTAAAGATAAATAGAACAAGTAATATAATTTCTAATTCAAGTAATATTATGCCTTATTAATAAGTGCTACCTGTTTTCTGATACTGCGTTTGAAAAATCCCTTACATCCTTCACAGCTCACAGCACCATAATGTCTTCCAGATGCTTTGTCGCCACATACGACACACAATTCGACACACATGTCCCGAACTGCTGTTGATACACTCGTCGTGCAATGAGGTGATGATGCACTGCCACCACGCGAAACATTACTTGCAGCCGACGAATGATGAACTGACGCTGCTGCAGCTGCCATCAGCTAAAATATTCATATATTTATATGAGTTTGGTAAATCACGCCTGGTACAAATGTGCAAAAGTTCTGGAACAATTCCAAGCGTACGTTCTTCATAAAATCTCTGACAATCCATGTGTTAGCATGTAGATGATCCTAACCCATCGAAAGATTAATTTGTAAGGTGAAACGACCGGCGTAAGCAGCTACAAATGACAAACTACTAACAGCTCCGTTAGCATAGTGACTGAGGCTACTTTATCGATTCAATTTTGCATGCTTTATTCACATAAAGTCCGATGAAAGGTCAACCAAGATCGATAACCGGCTGTCAACAACCCTCTCCCCTCCTCTCACAATGTGCCTACCATGCAGGGCTACGGGAAGCAAAGGGAGAGAGTTACTGCACACAACTGGTTATTGAAATACGTTCTTTTTGTCGAGAAGCAACTATTAACTGTACAGCAGCAACAGCAGCTGTATAACACACCGTCGTCAACTATTCCTTTCTTTCACCATCGGTCTCAGTTTAAGACAGTAATTAACACTATAAACAAACAACGGGTGCAGAGTGACCGTTACAAAGCTAACATCTGCAGTTATATCGGGAATGATGTGGAGGGCAAAGAGCGAACTGATACAATATTATACTTCCACTGCTTGAGACAGCAACGTTGTAATCACTTACTCACTCCATACAATATTATCCCTGACCCGATAGAAACTGTCAATTAAACTATCATATCACGATATGCACTTTAGGTCATCGACATTTTTGACTCTCCTGTTCAATTTATATAAATGTCACTTTATACATAAATTTATATAAATACCATCTTTATTATATTATTATGCGATTCATTGATCAAATCTCATATCCAGTGAAAAAATGTAAAGCTGAAACCGAGAAGCTTCAGAAAAAAGATGCTAATAATCAGTTACTGTGTATAGTAACTATTGCCTGCGCATCAGCACGAGTGCACTGCCGATTGCCGCAAATATACATGTGCAGAGAGGATGCAGCTTTTGCAACTTCACTGACTCTCAAATCAATAGACGTCACTACTTGAAATAATGCTACTACCTTTGCTCAGACGCATCCAACCCGTTTTAGCCTCAAGAGATTTTATGAGCGTCAGAACATTTCCCACAACGCAGCAAATTCCAAATATGACATGAAACTGCCGAGTGGATCAAAATGACCCACTAGCGATTCGTCAGCATTCTAAAAGACCCACATTCGAAAATCAAATATATTTACTGCACACCTGTAAGTTCCTTCTTTCAAATTTTATATTACCCTTACTTTTTATCTTGTAGTCTACTAGTTTTGACTGTAGGACGAAATGGAAAAAATGTGAGAAACCAATATATCAGCCCATTTGCTGCTTTTTGACTCGAACTTTAGATTGGTTATTGTATGGTTAATCAGTTCATAAAGGTTATGCCTTTCAAATGCCATCTGTATAATTCAAATTTTTAAGTTTGAGATCGGCATTATCATAGAGCAACAGCTAATCAGTATATCTTGTCTTCAGGTGGTATGAAACATCAAATAATTGCTACATCGACGTAAGTAAATAGGATCAATTGCCAAAATAATATATGTCAAATATATGTCGAGGAACAGTTATGTAAAATAATGAATCAAAACTAAAGTATTTCTCTTTCGAATTCAAGAAATCGCTTAAAATCTTGACCAATATCTACATATATTTCATTCATGCTGTATTAGCTCTGCTAATGTATTAGAATTTCTTTTTTTGCATCCAGACCAAAATTTTACAGTACTCAACCAGACTGTTCTTTTCATCATATCTCTACTTCTTCAGGTCAAAACTAGAGCAGGCTGATGATGTAAATACTTCCAGTGCTCCTTAACAGAACCGAATCTCCTAGTGTAGTAGAGCGCAATAATGCTTTTCTTTCACGTATATCAAGTTAATGGGCAAGAAAGTATGAAAGAATTTAATTAAAAAAAAAAATCTTTTGGAGCGAAATATATGCATTAGTTAAACCTAATTTTTGTGAATTTGATAAATAATTCGTCAAGAGCTTTTCAACAGCAAAACATTACTTTATTATTCGGAGTATTCATAATAAAAGGTCAAGGAAGTAAATTAAGAACGTGCTACTTCTTGTAAAAGAAACAACACGACAAATATGTCGATATAATAAAAGGTGTGAAAGTGGGGAATATAGCAGCTGAAAGTTATTAATATAAGTACAGGTGACGGTACGAAGGATTCAAGGGACAGTTGACAGAGTTCAATAGCTGTCTTCGACCTCAAATGTACGAAAATCATCCGGCGGCGATGCCCCGACGACCTCGCACAGTCAGTACAGCCATTTGAAATTGAGGTCTATGACCCCACGCACCTATTCAATTCATTCTGCATGACTTTTCAATGAATCTATTTCCAGTGAGAAAGTTACCCCATGAAAGCTATTTATCACTCCACTAACACCTCAATAAGCCATAACCCTGACAAAGTGGTTCATAGTTGTTTCAATGTTCGGGGAAAGAAGGAGGAGGTCAAATGCCAACGGAAAGAGATGAACAATGCACAAGCTCTCAAAGTACATGTTCCAAGGAAGCAAACCATGCAGCAGTGATGTTTCGTCTTTTCACGCTAAAATTATTGATCAACAAAGAGCTATAGCGAGAAAGCATTCAGGGGTGAATGAACGAACTGTCATCTATAGGACTGCTTATTAAGCGCAATATGGGAGGAAACAGCAGTAGGTTGTAGAGGTCGTGACCTCTAAAAGAAGCACAACGGTTTAGCGGAGCAGTGTGTGGAGAGATAGATAGAGTAATGGATGTGCAACGGCAACCGTCGATCTCTCTCACCGCACCCTCTTAATCCACAGACGTTGCAACCGTTCTCTATCTCCTCCTTTTTTTCTCTTTACCCGAGTGAGGATGAAAAGCGGTGCGTTCATCTGATAGAACAGGGAGGGTGAGTGACACGCACCACGGCTGCCGATCCGCGAGAGGACACGTACCTGGCTAAGTCTTCAATCGCAACACACGCAACACTATCCCACGACTAGCAGTGTGGCTATGTGGCAGAAAGAGCACTGCAGCAGCAACAGCCAGCCATCCCAGTAATAGTCGTCGTTAGTCCACAGAGCTGGTGGAATAATGAGTTGCATAGGGAGGCCGCTGGCCGTTAATTCCTCTTCCCTCTGTGCCGCTCTCTCTTTCTGCACTGAGTTTCTTCACTGAATGAAGGTACTGAGTGTGCGGGCCTCATCAACCTGCATCCTGTCAGCACATTCTGCCAAAACGTTTACAATCACCGGATTAAGCCTACCTTCGCGCACAATAAATCTTACGTTAAAGTGCATTGACCTTCGGTAAACGGCAGAGGTCACCTAAAAGGCGACATTACTCACTACTCAAATCCTACCAGTTGAAAAAATATGACGCATGGATGAGTTAGTCATAACTAAGCTATTCTTCTGCAGTCATTGAGGGATACTGCAAATTGCATTGTCCCATAAAGAACAGGCCATTGCAACTTAACAGTGAACCACGCTGATGTTCATCGAGAAAAACACTTCAGTATGATTAACCTCCTCTTCCTCCATTTGTTGAAATCACACTTTTTTAAAACTATGAACTTTCAAACATATAAGACGATTTGAGCCCGAAATGTAAGTAATTCATACTATGCGCTTCTCTCCTTGAATCTTATGGTGTGGATGTCAGTCAAAATTAGTCAGTCGATAATCAAGCTTAATCAAAAATGTCTGCAAATATATCAACTTCAACAGATTGTAGGTTCCCTTCCAAACGAATAATTCTTTTACAACAATCAGAGATGTTTTACAGGCGTATTATTAGTCTGAAATTTGCTCCTCCATCATTAGTAACTTTCTTGCCATTAACTCTTGAACTTCTCCTGGGTGCTTCCTTTATTATAATGCGATCACCTAATTGCTTCAGTGTTATTTTCATTATCATATAAGCTCATTACTCAATATTTTGTTTCCGGCTGCAATATTTAAATTGTATTCAACTGAAAATTGTATTAAGTCACCTAAATCATCTAAGGTAACTTTAACAATTTTGAAATATTTCAATTTTTGGATCCTTTCTGCAGCTCCTTCCCAGCTTTTGGTACCTCTTTCTTTTTTTTACGCTTTAACAGTATGAGATAGCAGAGGTGAATTCACAAGCGAAGTAGACAAGAAAAATTTTTTTGTATTTCAATTCATTCTAACAACCTTTCGTAAAATGATGTGCCGGTCTAAACCTGCATTTCTAAATGTTTTGAGTTAGCAAAGCATTAAAAGCGATTTCATTGGGAAGCATATAAATAGAAAAGCAAAGACCGTGTTCAGTTTCAATGAAACTGTTTGAGCGATTTGCGAATGACAAGCTTCTCTGCAATAGCAGCTGTACTTATATTAACATCGAAGCACAATTGTAGTTCGCTAGAGAAGTGAAAAACTAAAAGATATGGTTGGATCGAAAACAAAAGATTGCAAGAGGTAGCTTTTGAAATTATCATGCTATTCCGTTAATCCTCATCTCTCATACTTTTGGTTAGATGTTTAACTAATTTTTAAAATAACTGAATGGTTACAATTCATTAAGCTTCAAAGTACTTCTTTTAGCAAATTTATAGAAACAAAACCTTAAACAACTTTTAATTTATTTACTTCAAAAATTTACTTCAGGTAAGCTTTTTTCTTTTTGTGGAAGAATATTACGATGGACTTTCAATGTTTTCTTTTTTAGTAATTATTCATCCTATGCAGCTTCCGTTGTTTTGAAATCATCATTTTGTTTCTCTCTTAGATCGGTTGAGATATTTTTCGTACAAAAGCTTCGCAAATTTTCCTACAGTGGCGGAATTATTTGGTATTATCTAAGATGAAACATTAAAATTAGGTTATTAAGTCATTTTCTGTTTGGACTGCTCGCTGTTCTTTTTTACAGGTCAGTTACTCTGAAACATTCTCACTTGTTTGTTTGGAAAATCTAAATATTCGAAAAATTGCAATAACTAACGTGAAGGGCATATAATTCTCATCACTCAAATTTTTTTCTGATCACGAAAGCTTACACATTTAGAAAATATGGACAGTTAAAGGTATGAACAAATTGCTGCAGTTAGTAGAGAAATATCTTTCTTCCTTCTCTCTCTCTCTTTATATAATTAATGTGCAAGAAAACCGGCTAAATGCACATCTAAAGTGCGGTGTGACTTTAAATTATTTTGTTTAGTATAGAAAAGGAAGTACTTATATTTTCTAATGTTTCTGAAACGCCTTGAGGAAAACAAACCTGATTGTTGTGCAGTGCGGATAACTGATGCAACATTGTTGGCACTATTTGGCCATTCCTGTCATTGCAGCGATTATGCATTAAGGAATTTTGCGCAGTTGCTGCCTAAATTATATGAATTTCAGAAAATATACAAATTTTTCTCGAACAAAATTTCATAGCTTGACAAATTTCTGTTAATTGGGATCAAAATTTCGTTGGTGCGAATTAGTAGTTACAGTAGAAAATTAATTTCCTGAAAATGTTTACTGTTTAGGTATTTAACTATTCTTATGTGAATTGTCTGACTCTTTTCAGAGGATGTTTTTGTCTTGCTTCGGATTTGCGTAAGTATTACCTATTTAGAACGCTTTTTAAATTTCATGTGGTAATGGATAATAAAAATCATGTAGTAGCAAATTTCTGGTTGTTGACATTCATTTTCGTTAAATACGATTAACACTGTTGAAAAATTGAATCAAGGGAAGTAATTTTTAGCTGACGCAGAAATCATTTTAAAAAGAAATCATTTTTGATACTGAAGAAAGAAAAAAATAATTTGTGTAAAAAAATAAACCTGCATCATTGAAAGAAGAGTATTTGGAGTACTGAGCAAGCCAATTTGTGCAGCCATCATTGTAGGGGTCAATAGTGGATTGAAAGCAGCGACCGGTATATGTAACTGATCTGAGTTATTGGCTGTTCTTGCACTAAATGCACTTAGTATCGGTAATGTACTGTCACTCTAAAACAGTGTTGCATTTGAAATTTGCACATGTTGTTGTGAATGGAAAATAATCAACAATGAAATTTATATATCATTATTACGAAAAAAAAAAAACAGCCTGGTCTGCGCTGTTTTATATTCTGACAACCTTTCGGTATGGCCTGAGTAAACCAGTAGAAGCGACAGTATCCACAGTTGACGTTTCAGAGCTTCGTGACGGTGATGATGTTGTTGGTGAAGGTAACGGTTCTGTGTTTGAAGAATTCGCTGTCAGAATTCCACCGAGGGTCTGAAACCTCCATTTTTTAATTTTTTGAACAAAATCATCTAAAAAAGGCACACAATGGTCAACTATCGGTTGTTTGTCTAATATTGAATCTCCTATGTTTATTTGTTATATATGTACTTTACTAATTAAATATTAGTTTAAGCAGTGGTTTCGCTTTATGACAAGAAAAGGAGAGTTAAACTAAAAAATCCAACTAATTTGGTAATTCGAACAGTCTAATGCGTGCATAATTATTAAATAAAATAAGCTGAGGCAAGATGTCTTTTGGAGTAATCACGACCTTTTATATCTCTTTTTGTACAAAAAATAGAGACGATTACATTATTTTAACCGTTTAACAGCATTTTCGAGAATACATCTTGATAGAATTCAATAAAATAGTTAATTCAATAAGTATTTTTAGTTAGAGAATAGAATTTTATCTGCCGTAGATCAATGTCATACATCCAGAAGATCTTTTTCAGGAACCATTAAATGACCATCACAGTTGAAAATGAACAACTCTTTTTTAACTGACATGATTTTAACTTGTAGATTTATATGTCATCCAAAATTACTGCCTCTAAATTCGCTAACAACAGTCCTAATACTAATGTTCAAATAAAACTTCCTATTTTTTACCTTCTGACGGAGTTCCAACTCTTATTTCTAGTCACATACGCAAGTTGAAATTGGTCAGAAGTAAAAGTGTTATTCAAATAATGAGATAACATGAAATCGTGGGAAATTTTTCGAATTTCAAATATTTATCTGAAGCTATATTTGTTATCAAGTAGGAAAATCCTGTTAATTGTAGCAAGTAAAATACCAAATCCAGAACGAAGACATGAGAGTGATTAAGATAATTAAGAACTTTGAGATTTGCTTAGTAAAAGATGACGAATACGACGGTTGAAACACAATTTTAGTTAATTTTCCATTGCATTACATCATCATTAATGGTGACAATGAGCTTTTCGCTAAAAAATAATATTTAGAGCTTTTCACGTAACAGTCATCAACGAAATTCGCTTTCTCTAATCATCTAATCAGTCTGTGGTCATCTGACCACGCTTACCAGTTTAAGTCTTTAGGGAATAGATTGGGGAATATCTAAATAGCAGTATCATTAACCGATGTACCAAATGAAATGGTTTGATATTGTTATGCTAAATTATGAGCTTGTAAGGATAAAATGGAGGAAGATTTTTAAATCTTTTGTAAAGGCTTGATAAAATAAATATAATGAAATGGGTTTTTCAGCAAAACAAATTGAAAATCAGCAAATTTCAAAAGGGTAGTTTGTGATGGAGCTCTATTGTCATCGGTGATGTCGGTGAGTAAATGGAAGAGGGAAGAAGAGAGGGCACAGGGCACAGAGAGGCAGCTTGACCCTTGACCGCACACTCACACTACCCCTGTACCGCTCGTACCAGTCACCCAATTCACCCTCCATTCACGACTCATTTCGTTCCTTGCGCTTTCACCTCCTTTCCTTCATAAGTGTATGCTTAGGGTCCGTATATACGTATATATATAAATCATTCCTGGATGTCGGTTTTCTGTAACACTTTTTTAACTGAATTATCACAGAAAAAATCACTCATAAAGATGTCGCTAATAACAATTGTAAGTCAAAAATAATCTTGAACCAAAGTCTGCAGAAGCATATTATGAACAGCAGAAAACAGAGTTGATTTTAAAAGTTTTAATTGCGCCTACTTTCCCCAAATATTGTCCATTTGCAAAATGATTACAAATAAACAGTATAAGGTACCTGACAAGAATGATAATCGAATAAAGTGTGCTGATATGATCTATTATTGGAAAGGTCAGATCCGCCCAGTACCTTATTGTCATAACTGCTGAGGATGGATAACAAAGGTCGTGAACTCAGAGGTCATAGATCGGGTGCACTGTGCTATAGTCGTCTGACCTTGTGTGTCGGTTCAATTTCAATATGTTGCTGTTGCTTGGACACAGCAATATTTCGTACACTGAGGAAGTGCGTATTATTAATTGCGCGCTAACATGAGAAGGTATGTCGAAGAAGTTCATATACTAAGATGCACAATGATCATTTCACAAATGTTTTGCATTTTTGCATTTTCTTCATTCTATTTTGATAATTGTCATTAATAGTTAAAAGATTTGTGGAACAAAATGAGACTTGAAATGAGTTAATAGGACATTGGAAATTATACGGTATTAAATAGATGAATACTGTATGACATATCAAAGGTCATGAAACAATCCCTGATCAAATGTAACAGCAATCGACATAAGCAAAGAAAAGAGCCAAGTGTCGACGGTAGTATTTCTCGAGAAACTTTCGAAAGTATTTTTAACTGCAATTTTTGCTATAAATGCAAGAGAGCTTAATGTTGTTAGCACATTTTCATCATGAAGACTGTTTTACAAAATTTGTTCTATTTTGCTATATTTCCATCTTTGTCAACATCTTCAC
>JABVXU010000832.1:0-18546 GCA_013365365.1 Cruorifilaria tuberocauda
TAATAATAATAATAATAATTCCTGAGAAAATAATGATGATAATTAATTAATAATAATAATAATATTTTAACGATAAAATAATGATAATTAATAACTGATAATAATAATAATAATAATTCCTGATAGCAATGAATTAATTAATAATAATAATAATAATTCCTGAGAAAATAATGATTGGAAAAGGATGAAGTAGGATGGCGCAACGGACGCGTAAAGTAACCAATGCAATTTGGATGTGAGTGCACATGCACACCTAGAACTGGTCTACATTTTCCAACTAACTTGTAAATAACGCAGCTCTGACGTCATGTGCCGGAGCAATATGCAATAGCAACGTCTTACACACATATACAATAATCGATTACACTCATCGTCTAAGATGTCACATCGATTTCACAGCTCACTCGCTGCTATCGAGAACGCTCCTATACGATGCAGTAGACAGCTGCACTGGGAGGCCTCGTGGCGCAATGGATAACGCGTCGGTCTACGGAACCGAAGATTGTAGGTTCGACTCCTGCCGAGGTCGAAAACATCACCTTTTTAGCAGGATTAAATTATTTATTTGCTATATTTTGTTTAATAAATGAGTGAAATTTTGAGTAAAGCATACATAGTATTGATGTGTGCTGTAGTGAATTTATAATGATTTACAGTATTAAATAGCTTAATTTTTAAGTTGTACTGTAATAAATTTATGTTTAGTTAACTTTTGAGTTGTACTGTAATGAATTTATGATAATTTACATTATTGATTAATTTTAGAGTTGTACTGTAATGAATTTATAATGATTTACATTACTGATTAATTTTAGAGTTGTACTGTAATGAATTATGATAATTTACAGTATTGGTTAGCTGACTTTTGAGTTGTACTGTAATGAATTTATAATGATTTTAGAGTTGTACTGTAATGAATTATGATAATTTACAGTGTTGGTTAGCTAACTTTTGAGTTGTATTGTGATGAATTTATAATGATTTACATTACTGATTAATTTTAGAGTTGTACTGTAATGAATTATGATAATTTACAGTATTGATTAGCTAACTTTTGAGTTGTACCGTACTAATTTATGAAGAGTTATGTTATTAATTGGTTAACTTTTTAAAGTTGCTTCAAAGTTTTGTCAAGTTACTTTGAAGCTAGGCTTACAATTTTCAAATTTATCAGATTAGGTAATTTAAATTCATGAAACTCCTTAATTGCTATTTTGTCCATGATGGTGTTATGAAATTCATTTAATAGCAGCATAATGCAAGATAATAAGATGAAAAATTTAGTTGCGGAAGTGTTAAAGGTCAAATGAAACACTGATAATAATTAAAATAATAGTAATAAGAGTAGTGATAATAATGAAATATGGTTGATTGTTTGTATCGCTTTCTTCTGAAGTGATAAAATCAATTTTGTCCATGATATCATCAAGCTACATATAAAAAAATTTTTTACTTCAATACTATCAATTTTTTTTGTGATTATAAGATTGTTAAATTCTATTTATTAAGATGAAACTTTTTTTTTTTTGGAAGAACATTAGATAACTAGTAAGGATTTATCATTTAGTCAATTTTTTGATTTAAGTTTTTTTGATTTAAGCTCATTTTATGCTCTCAAAAGATGAAGTATTTGGCAAATCGTTGATTGCATGAAAATTTTATTCATTCAAAAAATGAATATTACACAGTCTTTAAGAGAACTCAAAAATATTTAGCATTATAACTATTTTTTTTAATAAAAAAAATATCAGAAATGTTTAAAATGATAATATGGAATTTACGATAACAATGATAGTGAGTTCATGATAATATTTTGATTTATGATAACAACTTATAATAATGATAATAATAGTAATAATCATAACATGTATAGTGATTATATTATATTTTAATTGATACTTGAGATTGTTTAGTATTAATATGATTGATATTTTATCCTCTTCGCCAAGTAAGTCAATGTTACGTTAGATTTTGTTGCATTTTGATATCAAGTAATACCCAGAATACAACTTATCGATCACTTGAAATGCCTTTATCTAATACTATCAGTAGAACAGTCTTGCCTTTTGCATCTCACAGTACTAAACTTCAATTTTATACATTTTGTACAATTTCCTTGTTTTCTTTCTCAAAATGGTAATTCCTCTTGTCTACACACATCTTATCAGTTCTTTATTTCTTTTGATGGTTGTGTTGCGAGAAGTATCATTATAATAATACTTTCCTGGAATTTCTCATCGATCAATTTTTGTGCCCGTTGTTATCATCTCCAAGCCTTTTTTTTACGAAGTTTCTTTATTTGCCAATTTCAGCTCAGTATTTTCGTTCATTCTTCACTTGCCTTTTTCTCCTTCTGTGTAATACTTTTGTTTTTTTTTCTCTTTTAAATGACCAGTCCATGCTGGTATTTCATTCATTTTTAGATTGTTCTTCATTTCAGGGGTCTTTTCGGGATATGGTCTGTTCACTAATTGTACTGTTTACAAATTAAAGAAAAGTTCAGTTTATCCGAAATGTAACTTTTTACTTTTATACCAAGAAGCAAGTTACATTCGTTTTGCAATCTTTATATTTTGTTTTATATTGCTGTTATAATGATTTTTATTCTTCTCCGGTTCTGCATATGTGGATTCCGTTTGAAACAGTTTGCCGGTTTTTCCCTCCTCAGAAATAATCGATTTGCAGTAATACTGTAAGTATGATATGGAAATTGGTACTGGTGAACCAGTCTTCTTCTTTCATATTTGTTCTATAATACTACTACTTTCGATATTTCACTTCTTGTTGGACTTGCGTTCTTAAATTGGATCACATTTTTCTCTTCCACTACTAATGGGAATAATTGAAGTTTTTTAATGAGTTGGCAAAGGTATGCTGCTGTATCTATTCACCTTTCATGATTTGAGAGTTCTGCAAGAAATAATTATCTAGTGATTGGGGATCTCGGAATTATGGAGATTTTTTCTAATACACACTTACAGATCGGATCGTATACTTTGATGATTTTCTTTTATTACAAGTAGAATATTTCTCAATTGCAGAATCGGTGATAGAGTTTTCTATTTTGCTACACTTTTCGAATTTCAGTCAGTGTTTCATTCATTTTACAAATCACCTGTTCGTCATTATCAGTATTTCAGTAATTGTTACCAATCTTGCCAGTGCATAAGGGTTTGTATTTTTGGTGACGGTTAAGTGCACTGTAATACTTACAACAATTCACTCACATTTCAAAAAGAAATCTTCACTGTATGTTACTTGTATTCAACTCAAATTCTGATATAAAAGCAATAAAGAATCTTAAAGTTGTTAAATAAATTTCATACATTTTATTCGTGAACATTGCATTTCCGCCTAGTTTTTCCTTCATCTTTTCAGACTTAGTTATTACTGATTGATCACGGATTCTTCTGTTCATAACATTTATGGTTTAGTTAGCAGGATGGCTTAATTAAATGAAATAGTTGTTAGCTGACTAATTTGGAATAACATGAAATGCATCATTTCTTTCGCTATAAATTTATCATTAATTTATTTCTGATAATTCCATTTTTCCATACGATACAAAAAGCAATTAATTAGAATAGTTGAATTACAATGAAATTAATCGTGATAAAGGAAGGCCCAATTTATGAATTAAACCTTGTATTTTATGCATCGATTCATGCCATTGTTCTAAATAATAAAAAAAACATTTTTAAGACTAATATGTCATGTTCTCATTGCTTGCAATCGTTGAAATCTAGCCGGAAATATGAATCCTAAAGGCATAGATCAACAAACAGTTAACAGTAATCTAATTCGACGTATGTAAAAATCAAACACTGAAGAGAGATGTATTTCTTTGAAGCATAGTCGGGAAACAAGAAAAAATGCTGCACATTGAATAAGGCTATTACGCATAATCAAAATATGCTTAATATGCTACTAAGTACCTTATAAAAAAACAATAATTTTCGTTCCCTAATAATAAAACTAATTTTGGTTATCTAACAACAGTAATTCCAGCTAATTAAGGAAGACTTCGGATAATTAGAACACGACAAAAATGGTAAAGTTGGATTCCAAATAACAATCATAATATCATATGAATTATTAAAGAATTATAGTTGATCAAAGATTGATCAAGATCAAAGAATTAAGTTGAAACAGATGCAACTAGGCTTATAGTTTTCGACAGAGATGAGTTATAAGAAAAAAAAATCAGCACTTATTTGGAAATAGTGCGTTAAATTGTAACGATCAGCCTGTTATCATTTAAGCAAAAGGTGCCGATGGATAAATCGTGATATCCTTTAACTAACGAAAGGTCTGTGCTCAAATTCTTGTTTAAAAAGCGTTTCATATTGGCCTATCAGACAACTAAGAATTAAAAAGAAAACATGAAAATTCATAGATTTGAATGCGATGAAAGTTCTTTATCTTTCCAGAAAGGCTTATTGGAGGTACATATTTACAATTCGCTAAAGAAAACAAGAAGTAATCTTATGTATTCGTCGTACTTAGTAATCATTTCAAACAAATAACCATATTTTGCTGATTGTCCCTTACGAATTTGGAAATATCAAAAATTGATGCTCAAGGCTTAAATACAGAACAAAGTAAAGAAAAAAAACAGGAAATATCAGAGGGCCAAACATGGTTATTTATACATAATTATTTTATCCCATTAATCCGAAAAGCGCCCTGAAAACATATGCGGAAAGTATGGGAAATCATACGTCACATCGAATGGGCCAGCAGTTTCTGAACTGCTTGATCCTTTCACTAATTTCAATTCATGTTTATCTGGACCTTGGCAAAAGTCTAAAAAATATTATCTCCGATGCAGAAGCCTAAGAAATATTAAAATTATCTCGCAGCCAAAGCCTAAAAAATATTAAAATTATCTCCCTTGCAAAAACTTTAAAAATATTAAAATTATTTCGCTGGCAAAATTTTTATCTATAGTCAGTAGCATCTGAAAATAATAATATTAGACTGATCGGAAACAGACGCACGAATTAGATCAGGAATATTCATTATACATTGGACCATTGTTGCATCGCGAAAACTGATTGGGCTGTGCCTGCTGCGATAACGTAACATAGTAACAAGAAGGAAGAACGTAAGAAGGGTGTGTGGAAGGTGTTTGATTCATCATGGTCGCCGACATATTCATGTTATTTGCAGCGTTACAATCATGCGTATTCAATGCAGAATCCTCGGGCATTGTTGTTGCCGGCATTTGATGACTTGTGAAGCAAAACTGTGTAGGTGGAGATAGTGGATCACCTTGCTCAGATATAAAGAGCAAACTGGAATCTTGACCCCTATATTGTGAGACATGAACTACATTGGTTCCAAATGATTCCCCATTTGAATGGAAGTGTTGAACGGGTTCCAAAGGGTCCTTATGATTCAATGGCTTCTCAATTTCTAGTGCTTTCTGTAAAATATCATTTTAAAATCTTTGTTAAAATTTGAATTTTAGACGATCACGTGATAGCATATAAGATTCCAGTTTCCTATTTTCTACCTACATGTGATGAGCTCCATTATAAAGTGACAATATTGCGTCACTCGTAGCAGCTTCGCTTTAACCAAGTGTTTTTTTGCGTTACATTTACCTTTTAACTATCAATAATATAATAATATTTGAATTTGACGAGTAAGGGAATCCCATAAAAGACGAACCTCAAAATAATCTTGCAAAACTTTGCTCTGCCGGAGAACTGGATGAGCGAGCACGTAATTTAGGAACGTTGTTATCGATGACGTCCGTTCACCCACAATTTGGGCACTTTGATTTCCAAAAATAACTGCTTCTGCAAACTGCGGGAATGAACCACGCAGATGCAACTGAAAAAAATGGAAAATTTTGATGAGATTCCTAAAAAAGCAAGATTGATGTACAACAGCCCGATAGACAAATATCCAGGGATATCAAGTACAATGTCTAGTAAAATGTTTCTGGTTTCTCCGCCTAAGTTCCTTTTGTGTGTATTATTGAGAAAAGTTTAAAAAAAAATTAATTTTAAGCTAGATAAAACACATCCTGAACAACGGAGTAGGGATTTGATGCTCAAAGCTTTGATATTAGAAAAGCTACTAAATTTAAAAACTGGTAGAGCACCAAGGAAATTCTACCTTTTTGTGCAAGTCAGCCAGTTGTTCCCAAAGACGTTTCACATCTCTAAAACGTGTCCACATATCAAAGCATCGTATTTCCCCTACAAGGGAATTAGGTACCGCCTGCAAAATAAGCCAAAAGATAACAGTTGAAAACTAATCAAAGGACAATTAAATCAAAGATTATCCCCCTTTAATCTTAAAAATGTTCCCCATCACAGTCTTAGATGGAAGTTCTTTTGTTCAGTAATAGCAGCTGTATTGTATGTGCGATCATATCAGGATAAAACCATCTCTATATATCCAAAAATTCTATAAGGCACTTCAAAATTTTGCATTCAGCTTATATAATCTCATTTAATGTTAACTGATTTTTAATTTAAAACTCTAAGGTATTTTTCATTAAGTAAAATTATATCAAGAAAAAAAGTACTTACACTAATTGACATTTGATATTCGATATGAGAAGCGAAGAAACTTGACATAGTGTTCGTAGAAACGATATCCATGTGGACAGCCCACTCAGAGGGATTTGTATAAAGGATGCGACCTAAATCGTTTCTGCAAGCGCTTGCATCCCTCAGTAATACTGGCATGACGTCCAATTGCGATTCTTCTAGAAAAGCAGAAACAGGTTCCTTCATTAGCAAAATTAAAAACCGTAGCAAATATTTTAATGCAGAAAAAGATAACTATAGAACTCGCCTGAAACCTAATACAACTTAACATCAAGTGATATCTAAACTTTAAATCTTCGTTTTCATTATTCTTTGTTTACCACATGGCCAAATTATTCAAACAAGAAAACGACATGAAATGAAAGTATTACAAGTACGTGAGGATCGAAGATGATGATGATGAATTTGCACAAACTGAATATGATTAAATATTGCAAAACCTGAAATTATAGTCAATTTAAAAATACTAAATATTACAAATAATCAAAGCAAAATTTCAAATTAATCTTTTGTAATTAGTACTTTGGAAACAGACACCATGAAACATTATGACAACACTGCGCATCTTCTGTAATTTATTTTCAAAAACAATACTGAGAAAAAACATCGCAAAATAATGCTACTATTTATTATATAGTAATAAGAAATAGCCGAGAACCAAAAAATTGGCAACGCATGAAAGTAAAAACTGAGCAATATCCAAAATGAGGATTACAATGAAACTATTAAGATCTTTATAATACAATAAATCTAATTTTGACAAATAATTAAATCACATTTGAATAAAATAATAGATAACCACATTCTATTTCCGCAAAAAGAAAAAAAATAGACAGCATGACATGACTGAAATAAAATAGGAACGGATGAAATATATACTTAATATATAACAAAGGTTGCAATACCAGTAACTATGTTAACACATATGCAAGAAACGTTAAGAAAAAAATAAGGAGACATAAACACTGAAAACAACACACAAATATAGTCATGCAGTGATCATATAATTGCCTATAATCTACGACAGAGATATGAATGATTCTTCAAACTCACTGTAACTAATATCATAATTTATTTTTATAAATTCAATTTTCAATAATTGAAAGACAGACAGTCTAATCATTTCAGCAATGATACAGAATCAGATTATTACAATATTTACCTATTCTACAATTCTTGAGCAAAGCAATTACTTTTTTTTTGTGCATTAAAAGCCGCCTTTGCTTTTCCTATTCGCCAAAATCAGTTAGAAAATCACCATTAATTGAATGGTATTGATTCTAACAAATTTGAAATTTTAATGATCATTGTTGAATTATCGATCAATTTCTCCGAAAACAAGATCCAGAGTACCAATAACAGCTACAACATCCGATATCATGGATAAGTGGCATATATCATCAATTGCAGCGAGGTGTGGAAATCTGAAAATGCAAAAACAAACACCAGAAATATGCCTAGCAAAATAAACATCAGAATTTATAGAACTTCCCAAAAAAAAATACCCAGGTGATCGAGCAAAACATCGATAAGGTCTCGATTCACCTTGTGACACCAGATAAACACCGAATTCCCCTTTTGGGGCCTCAGTTGGAACATATGTAGCACCGGGTGGTACCTGGTAACCTTCGGTGAAATATTTAAAGTGGTGTATCAGCGATTCCATACTTTGCTGAAACATTATCATATAATCAATCAAATATCCGTGCGACCTAAGATAAATTTATTTACTATTACGGTGTGATTAAAAGGAATTTTATATATAAAACAAAATCCAATTTCACCTTCATTTCAGCACGTTTAGGAGGAACCACTTTATGATCATCGATTTTGATTTCACCAGGCGGCATCTTATTTAAACATTGAAAGATAATTTTCAGACTTTCGCGCATCTCTTCCACTCGTATTAAATATCTGCAACGATAGCGAAAAAAAAAATGCAACATACAATACGGAGAGAATTTCGAATATGCTAGAAATTTTTACCTATCGTAACAGTCTCCTTTTATGCCGATAGGAACGTCGAAGTCAACTTGATCATATGCATCATACGGCTGTGCTTTACGAATATCCCATTTAATACCAGATCCACGGAGCATAACACCAGAAAAGCCCCAAAGTAAAGCCTCCTCAGCTCTAACAAGTCCGATGTCTACAGTTCTTGACTAAACACATTAAGAAATTAAATGTAATAATCACAAATCTTATATATTTTTACAGTTTAAATACTGGGAAAAAAGACAAAAATGAGTGTTTTCGACGGTATACAAACAATTTACAAAATATCAGTTCTCTTACTGAGAAAAAATTACCGTAAAGATACGGTTGTCTGTTAGCAAATCTTCCATCATATCCAATCTTTGCGGAAACCGCACTGCCCAGTCGTATACATCATCCATCCAACCAAGTGGCAAATCCCATGCAACACCTCCTGGACGTATGTAATTTGAATGCATCCTAGCTCCGCATACCCTTTCACTGAAATTTGGTGATCATAACGATGTTACAAATGAAACTTGAAATCTGAAACCACAAAAAATTAGTGACTGCAACTTTATAGAACAGTCTGCTATGTTAGAAATGTGCAGAAGTAAAATCAGGAAAAAAAGCAAAATGCATCACAGCTTATCACAGTAGAACTTCAATCTTAAGGTGCTCTAAAGCCTGCAGTTACAGGTTCTCGAAAACTATATAAAAGAAAAACAAAAACAAAGCTGACCTGAATTAAAAAATTAAAACTTACGCAAACTCAAACATTTTCTCACGTTCCTCAAACATCCAAAATAAAGGCGTCATTGCACCAATATCCAAAGCATGTGTTGTAACACCCATTAAGTGATTCTGTATACGAGTCAACTCATTCATCAGAGCTGCAAATAATATTACCTGATCGTAAGCATGAATGTTAATTAGAATAAAGGGTTATAACAGTGGTGAAATCGCTGGTAATCTCATTGGTTCATTAGTAAAATAAGGATATATGTGGGAGAAAAATTATTTTATACAATGAAAATCAAGATTTAAGACAAATAGAGTGCTTGATTCGAAATTCGAAAATCTAATAATAATACTTAATTGATCTATACTGATTTATATGATCTAAAAAAGCTATCTTCAAGATTTGAGAAGAATAAAATTTCAGATAATACAATGCCTATTCATTAAACAGTAATCAACAAGAAAAAACTGCAAATTCCTTTAGTAAAAGAGACTTCTAATAAATTTTGCTCTTGGCGGAATATCGACTCCTAATAATTTCTCAACAGCAAGTGCAAATGCCGTTTCGTTGCACATCATCGATACATAATCCATGCGATCGAAATATGGTACTGCTTGAGTATAAGTCTTGTATTCAATCAGTTTTTCTGTAGCACGATGTAAAAGACCAATATGTGGAGTTGCTTTCATTACCATCTAAAAATAAAGATATATGCTATTAAAAATCCCAGTTTGGATTCAGAATACAATCAAGATGCAATAACTTGAAACATAATTTTTCAAAAACGAAAATACTTATCAGATTAAAGAAAATGTCAGTTTCTAAAAAAATTAATTCGCTGTTTAGCATTAGAAAAATCTTCAATAAAATTTAAATCGACACTTGAACTTAAATCGAAATATCAACATACTTCATGGTCCAATTCAAGCACAAGACGAAGAACTCCATGAGCAGCCGGATGCTGTGGTCCAAAGTTCAATAAGTAATAATGCAATGGCTTCTCATGCAGCTCACCTATATCAGCCAGAACTGGCTTCTGGCTTAATTCCTCGAATACTTTATCAATTCCAACATTCTTTTCATACTCCGTCGGTTTTGGCATCCATATATGTCCAATGACACTTGCTTTCTGAAAAATGAATGTAACAAATGAAGACTTTATATATATAAACTTCGAAAATGCTCCATAAACGTTTAAACTCCTCTCAACAAATCTAAATGATATCCAGTTCTCTTTTGTATTCAAAAGCCTCTCGCCAAATTCCCCTTAAAATAAAATGACCTTAAATTCACGCATAAATTTAGCATCAGGAAACCATATATTATGCGAACCACGTTTTCCAAATAATAAAGTATTTGGTACTGATCGAGTTATTTGCGCCAGTATGAATTTAGCTTGCCCCACTGCATTCATTTTTCAGCTGAACCCTCTGTAATCAATTAATTCATATAGTTAGCGTAATTATCGAAAATTACGTTAATTTAATATATCTACTATCTTTATCTATTGAGTAGCAATTATTTCACGTATTGATCAAGAATACTGCTTTAAATCACATCGTATTATTATAACTTGATGAGCACATAATTTATAACAATATGAGATAATATTTCCTAAATGCTTTCCATATTCATGAAATGCATATTAGAATATTCTATCCTATGAATTCTATCCTATTCTATTCTATGAAATGCATATTAAAAATATTTTCTTTCATTTTCTAGGAATCATTTACTGCATATTAGAATCAAAGGTTTCTTTTTTCCTTCCAACAATTACAATTAAATTAAAACTTAACATTTCAACTAATAGTATTTTTGTAAAAATTTACAGCAGCACTAACATTTGCTCCATATTTCATTTCCTACAGAATTTAAAACAGACTTAAAATTTTCATTTTTTTTTGAAAAGTGAAACATTTTGATCACTATTCCGTTTCAATAATTAGTAATGCACAATGTGATAGAACTCATATTCAAATTCTCAAGTAATTTAATTTCCGGTAGGAAAAAAAAGCACTATTGAGTAGGAATGATAACGTTACTCGAGATTGGAGATTCAGGACCGGAAAAGACAAAAAGACATTTCCGTAATTAACGTCACTACGTCAATTAAACGTCATAAAGCAATTAACACGATTATCACCGAACCGCCGCCTACCAGCTCATTCCGTACGATAAATAACAACCGCTTGCGCCATGCGCTTATAATTTGAGTGATCGATCTATTTCGCTAAGTGTTGGCACGCTGTATTTTCTCTTTTCATCTACAGGTGAAAAGAAAAAGCAGGAAAAAGAATTAGCAGAAAAAATTTGCTCAAGTGCGAAGTTATCAGCTAAGTTATATTTTTCTATGAACTTTCTTTCACTTCTAAACTTTGTATTTTGCACTTATTGTATGTTTACGCATTTTTAATCCTGTTATATAATAGGTGTGTGTATTCAACTTGGGCTTAATAGCCCAAATTGCAATTTCAGAAGGTAAACGAAACAATTAGACTACAGGTGTATCGACAAGGAAGTGTTCTCGTAGCAAGTGTTCTTTGGAGGAATTTCGGGTTAAAAGGTTTGTCATTGAATTCATTTATGAATTAATCAGTAATATAAGTAAATTTAATAGAAATTAGTCGCAAGGATAACGTAGATTAACGTAGATTACTACGTAGATAACGTAGATTACTATTTAGGATTATTTATCACTTCTGCATAATCTAGTACTTTTCATGGACAACATATTCGTGAAACTGATTTTAATTTGTCTTGCACGTTCTTATCTGGTATATCAAGCTAATACCGAATATGTTAATTTTTCTGATTGTTGAAGGCTTTAGGATTTTTAGCATCTTTAGCTAGTTTTGGTACTTTCAGAGTTATAAGATATTGGACGGGCTTGATAGTCTCGATGTTACTAGTTATCATTAATTTTGAGAATGTGTGTAAATGCATTAAACCATAAGATACAGTAGAACTGATTTTAATTTAAGTAAATGATACAAGGTAGCTATTCGCTTTCTTACAATTTTACTCTTGTTTAGGTCAATTTTACTCTTGTTTAGGTCAGTTTTAGTTCTCTGCGATCTTTACGATAATAATAATAATAATAATAATAATAATAGAAATAGAAAATATAGAAAGGTTACGATAATAGGAAGGTTAACTTACCCTCACTGTTACTCTATTCATTTACTTGTAAACTGCAGATGCCCTCAAACATGAATTGACCAATTCCATAAGAGAGTCTTTAAGTGACATCATTTCCCATGGACCAAAGATTGTTACTGTTTTTCTAGAAATAATAATCATGTTTGTATTTATTACTTTTGATGTAGAAATCCCAGCGTGACACGTACGTTGAAGTAACGTGGTAGTTTGTTTTAAGTGAGTTGGGCAATAAATTTCTTCTAAATTAAACGTATTA
The DNA here is from genome assembly GCA_013365365.1 of Cruorifilaria tuberocauda. Taxonomy (NCBI): domain Eukaryota; kingdom Metazoa; phylum Nematoda; class Chromadorea; order Rhabditida; family Onchocercidae; genus Cruorifilaria; species Cruorifilaria tuberocauda. The sequence continues at coordinate 12,707 of JABVXU010000832.1, forward strand.
CAACATGACGTATAATTCACGCGAGGAAAGATAGAAATAGGAGAATGGTAGATTTAAGAGAGATACATCGATTGTTGAACCAGATAAGTGACCAAAATCTGTACGACCTCGCAGAAAACGAATGGAAAGCCACAACTGAAACAAATGATGTAAACATCTTCCGGAGGGAACTTTCATATATTCTGGTACCACCTTAATTAGTCTTCTTCTTTATTCTCTATTCCCTTGATACAATCTTGCGCTTTAGCAATTTCTCTAACGGTTTCACTCTTCACCTGCACAGCTCTGTTGGATTGTGATTATTCGCTTCAGGTCACAATCGATATGTTGTTTAGCGATGTCCATGGAGGTGCAGCTTCAAGTGAGCATCAGCCTCAGTGTTTTTGTCCTCATTTTTCTTCTTTCTCTTTTCTGATATGACATATTTTCTGGTGAGGGGGGATTTTGTATAATAATAATCTTTATATATGTAAATATATGTAAGCATTTAATACTTTTTTATTATATTCATATATATTTAATAGTTTTTTGCTACAGTAGTCCATTTCAATATGTTGATATTATAAATTCGTTTAGCTTTAAAATTTCATAAATGATGATTCTAGCTACATTAACTTTAATTATTCAAACTTGACCTTTACGGTTTAAGTGATATGTTGTCTAGTTATTTTGTTCGTTATAGTTGCTAAGATTATTAATCTTGAATAAATGTTAATTAGATTGACCGAAATTGACTCAATGTAAAATGAAACTTAAAATATATTTAGTTGTGAAAGAATGTGAAGTAAACCGTTTTAGTAAGCTTTGATAATTTTGTAATAGTTGCCAGGTTTTGTCGGTAATTTCGACTTTATTATTATAATGTATGTGTTATGACATCAAAAAGATTCATTTTTTATATACAAAATACTTGATGGAACTATTTATAAGAGTCCACTAACAAGATAATGGAGTCTCTACGCTTAAATGTGAAATTTGCTTTATATTTCAATTCATAGGAATCATCAAGTTAATATGATTTGAGAAGGATTTTGGATGCTTAAACACCTAATTTAGTTTGATTGACGCAAGTTTGTGTTTTCACCATCCTTTTACTAATTTTCAGTGAAAATTTCAATCCCAAGTGCTAAAATTTTCATATAAGATGGAATCGAGCACTGTGGGGACTACTGTACTTCATGGTAAGGGATACAGTTTCGTTTCTTTTTGTTCTTAAATTTCTAAGTTCCTTTATAAACAAGATTTGATTTCAATTGTGATACAATGCTGCTACACAAAGATAGGATGGATTGAAGCAGCTTTTGTGCATCTTCGAGTTTTTTGTCAGGTTTGCAGAATTTTTTATTATTCATGACAGCTCTTATCTTTTTTCCAGAGCCATCTTCAGCTTTTGATCCAGATCGCGAAATGAAGGATCGTAAGTTGGCCCAGATATTCAAAAAATTGCACATGGAGCAGGTAACTTATGTAAAATGTAATAAATAGATATATTTAAATTAAATAGTTTTGAAATATTCATGTAATTCTTTTTCTGTTCTCTGCAAGACTTATTCCCGTTTATCTCGTACTAAAGGGAAAATTGTCGTTTCTAAAGTTTACTGACTGAGTGCCTTCACTTATAATCTGCTGAATTTATAAAGTAATGTACATCAGGAACTTAAACTTGAGGGATGAGGAAAAACTTGAGAAAGTTCTTGTGTAATTATTCATATGCGTGTTAAAATACGAGTCTTTTTCCTTTAGGATTTGAATACATTGTTGGATTTTAATGAGCCTAGTTCTCGTCCATCAAAAATTGCTTTAAATCATGTAGAGGAATTGAATACGGATAAAGTTGAACGCTGTCGGCCACGTAAAATACTCGATTACGCTGTACTGGCTAAGGGAAAAGGTGAATAGTGTTTTTATCATCCAGTTATCATTAGTAAACAGAAATTTATTATATAATCTTTACTGCACTTCTGTTTTTTGTCCAAAAAAATGTGGAATGAAGAGTCAGTAAGCTAGCAAAGCTTATGTTTAAGCTTATGTTTATGTTTGTGTTAATTAAGTTTAATAAATCGGAGAACTAGACGCAAAATATCTATAATATATGTTATAAGATGAAACTTTTTTTTTTAGGTTATCGCAATAATCTTGTGGGGTCTTTTGCAAGCAGCTATTCAGAATCATATAGCCCCAGCAAAACTGGTATTGTCTCTAAACGAATACGTTTCCAAAAAAGTCGATCTGATGATAATATACCAACGCTTAGTGTTAAACGGCGTTCACGATATAGCCGAATTGCATCTGCCCCCAAAAAAAATAGCAGATCGCAGCGCATTTCATTCTCGCCGGCAGCAAATGGTGCCAAGAAAAAAGAAGTATCAAAATCAAGTAATTTTGCTAATGGAACCAAAGGAGGTATCCTGAAAAAACGCATGAAAGATGCGGAAAATATTAAGCAAGCATTTATCATTTCGAAGAAAGTACTGGAATCTCAAAGTCATCAGTTTAAAGAATTTACGCTTCCTGAAAAGTGGATCAAGGAATCACAGAAAAAGAAGAAAGTGAAGAAAATAAAATCTGGAGGAGGAGAGAGTACTAGTAGCGCATCTGTCGAGGATTTGGCAATGGAACGCCTCGTAAGAGCTTTTAAAACTGCAAAGCTTTTATATCCTCAAAAATTTGCTGAGTATTTTCCGGACTTCGTGAACTGTCTTGGACCAGATGTCAATAATGAAAAGCGAACTAATATAAATGATGTCATATCGAAGCAAACGCAACTTAAAACTATCAAAAGTGAAGAAGATATAATCCTTGACAAAAATATTCCATCAGATTCTGGCGATGAAGTGCCAAAAAGAATTCGTAAGATGCCAAAAATTTTACGCGAGCATTCAGCGAGTATTGAAATAGCAAGGAAAAAGCTGGATAGTTTGAAGGAACAGATACCATCAGTGACACAGAAGATTGCGCGTATCCGTAGTCCTTCAACGGGTACTTCGGGAATTCGCAAACGATTCAAGACATCAACAGATTCACCATCAAATCAGTCAATACTTTTTAAATCTCAGCAAAATGGAAAAGTAGAGAATATCAAAGAAGTGGCTGATTCAGAAGCGGTAGACAAAGTTCCAACATTGAAAAGGCGTAGGCGTGTTAAGAGTAGTTTTCGTCCCAGTTCAACACTGAAAGCCACCGATGTTAATTCAACGGTTATCCAAAACAACATTGAAGATAGTGCAACGGAATCTTCGTCTGATGAATCAAACAATATGCGTTCGTCAAAAAGACAGCGGGCCCAAAGTGGTTTTTACAAGTAAGTATCCTTTTATCATATCTAATTTTTGGTTCTAACCGAAGGAAATCTCAAGAATAGATTGATCATTATGAGAGATGTGAAATTTTGTCCAAATTTTTGTCTGTTTAATAGTTCCTTATGTCGACTTTGATTCTCTTATTTTATTAGGGTGAAAGTTATTGGTATAATATTTTGAAGAATCTCATAATGAAATGCAATCAGAAAACGGTTTTTCATTCACTATCTTTGAGATCAAATAATTCAGTTTTCCTTTTGAATAATTAACTTATTTGGCTTGGCGTAAGTCTGTTTCTTCAGAACCATGGTGACGTTATACGACAAAAAACGTTCATAAGCGTTTGAACAGTTCTTGCGTTGACGAAAAAAGCAGTTGACAGTTTTCTTTTTTTAATCTGAATTGTATGCATAAATTGCAAAAATTAGATGTTTTTACTTTCGTAATAGTTTATTTTTCTTACAGTAATTTATAGTATTTCATACTGTATCCTAAATTTTGTTAAAAATCTGAAATCCAAATCTGATGAGCAGCAGCAGTATTAATGATTGTTCAAATGGAACTCAAATTTCTTGATTTTTTTTTAGTGGGAGTATTTTTATTGACTGGCCTGCTTTAAACAAATTGCAAAAATAACCTGGGTAAGGTAGACTCAGATACTCGCTTGATACATATCTGAATTTTGAAGAATTTGTCAGACTATGTCGATAATTGGGATTGGTTTTGAGGAAAAAAATTGAATTATTTGTTGGTTTTATTGCTGGCTAAGATATATTCAGTGCCACAATGATCTCATCAGTATTGTTCTTATTTGAGATGAAAGTATGTATTTGTGTTTTTTTTTTTGTCTCTTTCTGTTTATCACAATTTATAATGGTTTAATTTGAGAACATTTCTGTTTTGATTTTTCTCTTGCATTCTTTTTTACTTGATATAATATATTCTATATTACCATTGATTTTCTTTGTTGTTATCATTTACCTTCTGTTAGAAATAAGTCATCAAGCTAGAGATTGATCGGAGGATTTTGTTCTATATATTACAATCTGATATCGTCAAAAGATAAATTATCTAATAAATTTTGCTTAGAAATATTATCATATCACTATTAACAGGTTCTTTTTTTTGAATCCTGAATTAGATTCTTCTCATGATTCAAGATGTAGTAGTAGGTCTGATGAATGCTGAATCTTCTTCTCTAGATAATGACTGTATTTTATTGAATCCCATACATTTCACTGTATTGAACAAATTATGACATAGAATATATTCTATGTCTTAGTGAAATAGTAATTTTAATGAAATATGTTGCTTGCTGAAATAAATAGTAAATTATAACGAAATGAAAGATTATTGTTGCAACGAAGCTAATAATATAATTATCTATCATACATAGTGAATAATTATTTTTATCGGGAAAGAATAAATTTTTTTGAAAATATCAACAAGATGAAAATATTATTATCGATTAGGAAACAAAATTGTATTTATGGCATTGTAAAAATTGAAAAATTTTTAGAGATTTCAAAAGAAAAGTAATCAATAGTTTTTAATGATTAAAACCTCTCAAAAGTTAAATAACTTTAAGAAGTCATATTTTGATCTCCGATCACGTTTGCACACGTGAGAGATCATACCCTAATCATAAGTTGTATTTATAGTTGATTTATCGTAAATTGAAACAATAATATACCATATGTTTATTTCTAAAGAGAGAGAGAGAAGGAGAGGAGAGTAAATTTCATCCGTTTGAATTAAAATTAATTGTTGTAAAATTAATGAGGTAAAAATCTATTAACCTAATTTTTATCACCATCATCTTATTGCATATTCTTTTGTTTTATATAATAACTAGAATAAAACATATACGATAAATGCTTCATGAATTTTACAACAAAAACGAAACATGTATGATAAAATTAAAATGATAAGCATAATTTTAAACTTTTGTATGATATTTTTTAGTCCAACGTTTTTGCAATAAATTTTGATTAAAATTACAAGCAGGTAAAAATGCATAACAGGTAATATCCATTACAGAAATAAGACAGTATTGAGTTGTACGTGCAATATAACTATAAAAACCGTTACCACAAATAACATTACATGGTATATCCATTTCTGCTTCACAAACATTATAAATAGCTTGTTTTGATCCTTCCACATCATGTTCCAAGATATTCTTTAAAAATAATTTTAATAAATTTTAATTATAAATAAATTATAAATATTTAAATTATAAATAAATTATAAATATAATAAATATTTAAATAAATTTAAATTTAAATAATCACCTATTAATTTATATTTTCAAAGAAGAGCCTTTTTTTTTTTTAATAGAATAATTTATTTTGAATTGTATGTATGTTTTGTAAAAATACGAAATTTTTTTATTGAAATATTGATTTTTTTTTGCTAGAAAGACGAAAATTTTTACTGGAATCCTAATTTTTACTGAAATACTGAAAATTTGAAATTTTTTCCGGAATATTCATCATTAAATTATATCTAACTATACATAATAATAGTAATGATCATTAA